>LZPB01000369.1:0-12114 GCA_001676865.1 Ceratocystiopsis minuta
AGGCCGACGAGGCCGACGAGGAGGAGGAGGCCGCGGCCACGTCGAGCTTCTTCCCGGGCGACGAGGAGGACGACGAGGCGGACGGCGCCGACGCCGACGATGTAGCGGCCACAGGCGGCGGGTTCCTTGTGGAGGACAGCCGCATAACATAGCCATAGCAGACCCCCCTCCAAAAGAACGCCTGTTAGAACATGCTGCGGCCAGACCCTGCACGAATAGGGAGCTCGGTGACGCTGTCGGAGGGGGGGGGAGCTCTGCTGGTCGGGAGAAGTGCAGCGCTAGTCCCGAACGGGCGTTGAGGCAGATTGGGCCCCACAATTTGGGCCTAATTCCCACGGGCGCTCGCGCTCGTCGCCCAGCTCTGGCGACCAACAGCAGCTAGGGCGGGCTGTGTCGCCAACCGCCGTGCATTTTCGCTTACGTCGTTCGCCTTGCGCTGTGGCTCTGCGAGGCGCACGCCGTCATCGTCGCCTTTTCGTGCCTTTCTCGCTTCCGGGTCTGGCCGTCGCCCCCGGCTCGCATCCACCTCCCCCTCTGTCCTCGGCCACGCGGGCATCCTCGGACAGCCGCTCTGCTTCACCCTCCACGGACCCGCTCGGGCGACACCACCGAAGCGCGTGTACGGACACCGGGAACGGGGTCGCTCTGACGCCGGGTCTGCGGGCTGCAGATGGTACGTGCCCTGTTCAACCCCGCCCTACCACACCCTCTTTGTCTTCCTGTCCTCTCTTTCTCCCATTTCCTGTATCTTTTATCTTCCCCTTTCCGTATCTTCTCGGACTTTGTGAGACGGCGCCGTCGGCACTGTTGGGCGATGGCAGCTGGGCCGCTAGGCGTGGCTGCGCTGCGAACAGCGGCCAGCGTGTGACCATGATGAGGGTCGGGGGGGGGGGGGGGGGGGGTGTGAGATACGTCAAGCCAGACCAGTTACGGAGTACCCAAGCAAAATACATCACTGCTGCTTCGTCACCGTTGGCCACGCCGCGTCATGGTGCTGGTTACGAATCCTTGTCTGCAAGCTCACGTGGTTGCTGCGTCGTCTACCCCTCCTGCTCTGTCTCTCATGGACAGTATCGATGAGAATGAGAAGAGAAGTTACTCGTGCCGCTGCGTATCTGCTTTGTGTTCCCTATAGTTTAGGGTTCGCTAGACCTTTTCGGTCCGTGATCAACCAACAACGTCAGCTCTCTTGAACTTCGCTGCAAGTACTTGTTGTTGGTCCTCGCTCGCATGCACAAAGTATTCTATTCGGTCATTCTGTCTTTTTTCGTCACTGTCCCTTTTTTTCATCTCCTTCCCTTTTTTTTTCATCCGCAAAAGCCTACCTTCATTCCCTTTCTCGAATCCTTGCTTATTTACTCTCTTCTACCATTCACCCCATCCCCCACTTCGTCAGCCTTGTCGTGTCGCCTTTTTCGGCCAGACGCATTGACTGCTCACCGATACCACGTGTGTCCTGGCTCTGGTCTCCCACTTAGTCTGAGTGCTGTCCTGTCCTCGTCTCTCGTTGACCCTGGTTTTCATATTGTTTTATCCCGTCTTTACTCCGTCCTTCGTCTTCCATCCATCCTCNNCCATCCATCCTCACCTCCTCTTTACTCCGTCCCTTCCATCCATCCTCACCTCCTCTTCCGTCTTATTCACACTTTGCCGCCAGCATGAGACAGGCGTTGGCAGGACGCAGGGAAGCTTTTGTAAAGCATAAACGGTCCTTTAAAGCATTACACTTCTCTTCCCGATCAGAGCCGGATGCCGCCTGCAATGATCCAGCAGCACAGCCAGGGGGCAAACGATTCTTTCAGCTTCCTATTCTGTCCCGCAAGCACAGCCCAGAGATGCAGCCACCAGCTGCGGCACCAGCTGCGGCACCAGCTGCAGCACCAGCTCCGGTTCCCCCCCAAGCGGCGCCGGGGGCGGCCGAAGGCAGCTTGGTCAATCCGATCAACCTTGACGACGATGAAGAGGACGCCGAGGAGGCTTTGCGCAGTGCATGCACCAAGGCCGTGCTGGAACTGTTCCCCGATATCTGCAGCAGCTTTCTCCTGAAAGCGAGCCAACACTACAAGTACAACTACGAGGCCATTGTGGGCTACATTGTCGACAAGGCGGACGCTGGCAGGCCTTATCCACGGCAGGCCAACAGCGCAGCATTGAAACGGAAACGGCAGTCGGCCGACAGCACGCCGGGGAAGGACGGTGCCAAGCTGCCACGCCGAGACGCCGGTCCATCGGATCTCCCCGGGCAGGACGGCCCCGCCGAAGCGGACAATGACGAAAAGGACGAGAACGACGAGACTGACGAGGACGACGAAAATGACGAGGACGTCAAGGTCAAGAACAACGCCGAGCTTGCCCGGCTTCAGACGGAGGCGATGCGGAATTGCATTGGCGTGGAGCGGCACCGGGCGAACCTGACGGTGACGCGGAAGCTTGGAACGAAGCTGTTCCAGCAGGCGTTTCCTTACGTCACAGCCGTTGCCGCGAACGCAGCGCTTGAAAAGCACCACGGCTGCCTGCTGGCGGCCCTGCTGGAAGCAGACACAGAAATCGCTAATAAGGGGGGAATCCCGAGCCTCCAATTCAAAAAAACCAAGACCCCCTACATGCCAGAGTACGGACCCGATCAGATCCAGAGGCAGATAGAGGGCACACACGATCAGACGCGGTCGGTCCTGGAGGAATACAGCGCCTTCTTGACGATCCGCGCGGCCCGGGACGACATGCGCAACGCGGAGCGGCGGCGTGAGCAGGTCGAGCAGGACAGCCTTGCGGCGGCGCTGCTGGAGGGCACGGCGCAGGAGTGCCAGTGCTGCTTCGGCGAGTTTGCCATGAACCGCATGGTGCACTGCGACGGGGCGCTTCTTCACGTACGTGTCTTTCCCCTTTGTTTGTTGATTGCACCTCTCTGACCGGCGGCAGTGGTTCTGCAAGGACTGCGCGCGCCGCATGGCCGAGACGCAGATCGGCCTGTCCAAGCACGCGCTGGCGTGCATGTCCATGGACGACTGCACGGCCGGCTTCGCGCGCGACCAGCAGCGGCTGTTCCTGGGGCGCAAGGCGCGCGCGGCGCTGGACCGCCTCGAGATGGAGAACAGCCTGCACATGGCCAACCTGGAGAACCTGGAGACGTGCCCGTTCTGCCCGTTTGCGGCCGAGTGCCCGCCGCCCGCGGTGGACAAGGAGTTCCGCTGCCAGCGGCCGGACTGCAGCGTCGTCAGCTGCCGGCTGTGCCGCAAGGCGACGCACATCCCCATGACGTGCGCCGAGGCGCAGCGCGCGAACGCGTCGTCGGCGCGCCTGTCGGTCGAGGAGGCCATGTCGCTGGCCATGATCCGCAAGTGCAACAAGTGTAGGTCTTCTGTTTCGCTTTCGCTGCGAATCGCTCTCTTCCTTGCTGACCCCCCAGGCGGCACGCCCTTTATCAAGGAGGTTGGCTGCAACAAGATGACGTGCACGCGCCCCGGGTGCCTCAACGTGCAGTGCTACGTGTGCCACCAGTCGTGCACGTACGCGCACTTCAACGACCCGCGCCACGGCGGCAAGATCGGCAACTGCCCGCTGTTTGAGAACGCCGAGCAGCGCCACGACGACGAGGTGCGCTCCGCCGAGGAGGAGGCCGTCCGCGCCGTGACCGCCAAGGACCCCAGCATCGACCCGGCCGCGCTCCGGATCTCCCTGTCCGCGGCCGTGCTCGAGGACGAGCGCCGGCGGCTGCTAGCGAACGCGCGCTGATGGGTGTAGAGTGTTTCGGAGAGCAAGCGACGATGATTTTGCGTTGTGTTTTTGGCGTTCCTGCCTGTTTTTTTTTGTCACACTATACCACACCTCACATACAGAAAGACATAAACGAGGCCTTTGGACCTCACCTCTCCCTCACCGCGTGCGTCCGAACTTTTCGTGCCACCGGCCGCGTGACGGCGCTGCTGCCTTTGGCGCTGCCGCCGCCGCCGCTGCCGCCGCCGCGGGCCACTTCTCTTCCACCAGCTCCACCGTCTCGTGCAGCGTCGCCACGGCCGCGAGCTGCGGCGCCGCGCTGTCTGCCGGGGCGCTGCCGGCCGCGAGCAGCACCAGCGCGTTGGACGTGTTCTTCTGGCGCAGGCTGTAGGACGGGCCGCCGCCGCCGCCGGGCGCGCCGCTGCACAGGCGGGCCAGGCCGGCCTCGTCGGCCACGAGGGACCACCTGAGAGTCAGAGACGCGCAAAAAAGGGAGACAGGCAAGAAGACGCACCTCGCGTTCACGTCGAAGCCATCGGGCAGCTCGAGCAGGCGGTAGCCATGGCCATCAGGTGCGTGCACGACCGGTATGGCTGCTGCGGCAGGGTTCTGTGACGGCATGGTTGTCTTCGTTTTCGTGCTCGACTGTGATGTTCAGGGTGTCGTCGTCGACGCTGCCCCGCCAAAGGGCGATAAGAGATAAGACCGCGAGCGCGTTTCACGCGTTAGGTGCTTTGGACTTTACTTTTTCTTCTCTTTTGTACTCGTACTTCTGCTGCTTCTTCTCTATCTCTCCGAGCTCTCTCCTCTCCTTTCTTCGTTGTCTCGTGGTTGCTTTTCGTTGTCTGCTATTCTTAGCGTGCTAAAGGGACGTTCCAGACCGACCGTCACGACTACTCATGCATCCCGCGTGCAACTGGAATGTTGTTGATCCACATAGAAAGAGCAGGCAGACGTGAAACACAACTACTTTGTCTTGGTGCCTCTGGTCGCCTGTTTAGCCACTTGTAAAACGCGGCAGCCATATGGAATGAATCGGATGCGTCCTGAATAGGACTAGCGCCCGCATATTCTTACCCCGTGTCTCTTTTTTGTTTACTTTGACGCGGGGCAGTTTTTTTTTAGAAGCAAGAGCCCCCCACGACGCGTCCCTTCCCTTTTGGGACAGAAAGAAGATTCGGTCAGGCAGTGAGGCAGGAAGTCTTGCTTTCCAAGGCATTTCGAGAAAAGAAGAAAGAAAAGAACATCGACAGTGTCTCCGGCCATCAGCACACCACCCCTCGTCGAACACCTCGCTTCGGTGTGTTGATCGAACACAGCTGCTCCACCCTGGCTTAGCCGATCCCAAACGACAGGGATTGGATTGGGCAGCGTTTGTTCTTGTGAGCTGAGGAAGGAAAACGAAGAAACCCTAAAAACTCGAACACTCGAAAACAAATCATCAACCACCCCGACCGACGGCCAACGACGGCAACCCCATCTCACCGTCTTTTCGCCGACGCCTCGCTCGCCTCCTCGAGCCACCGATTGGCCACCAACAGCCTCTGCGACGCGGTGCCGGCCGTCTCTGGTCGCGTTGCACGAGAGACCCCGACGACTGATCGAAGATCCCGACCAGACGCGACGGGCCTCGTGGCCGCCGGCCCTCTTGATCAACCTTGACGAACCCCCCGCCCCGGCCTTGGTCGATCCAGCCACCGGCCCCTCCGCTGGCCCTTCGCCCATGACCTCTGCCTAACCCGCCGCAACCTGTCCCGCCCCCCGTCTCCCAGCCATGGTGCGCGTCACCGACGAGGTGGCCCTCTCGCCAAAGGCCGTCTCCCTCTACTACGCCACCGACCCCCTGCTCGGCCACCTCCCCGTCCTCGCCTTCCACGGCCCCTCCACCACCGCCAACTTCACCCTCAACAGCTCCCGCATCCAGGTCCACCTCTACTCGCCTGCCGGCTTCCAGTCCTTCCCCCGCCTGACCGTCTCGCCCAGCTCCGACCTCTATGGCGTCGTTGCCCACCTCCCCCGCGAGTTCCAGGGCGACGACGTCTGCCGCGGCCTCGCCTTTGCTCTCTACAAGTACTTCCGCGAACTGCCCGAGCCCGTCAAGACCCACCTGCGCAACCAGTATCCCACCACGCGCGGCCGCCGCCCCGGCTCCGCCCCGGCCCTGTTCGCCGAGCAGCATGCGGCTGACCTGGCCAAGGCCATGGCCCGCGTCGAGAGCCTCGCCGTCGTCGACCAGCTTATGCGGGGCCTGCACTGCGCCCTGCAACCCCAGCACATCACCAACGTCGACCTTGACCTCGTCTTGCCCCCCGGTGCCGTGACGCCCCTGTCGCTAGAAGGCGACAACGGTGACAGCATTCCCGACGATGAGGACGACGATGTCCTCCTCGACCCAACCCTCGGCCAGTACGATCCGACCTACCGGCCCCTGGTCAAGCTGTTTGGCGAGCCCGTCTTTCTGCCCACGTCCAAACTGCGCCGGGCGCCATCGCGGCCCAGCTCGCTCAACCACCGCAGCAAAACCTTTACCAAGGACCAAAAGGTCGATCTGCGCATGCAGATGGGCGAGCTCGTCGACACAGAGGAGCGCTACGTGTTGAAGCTCAACGAGCTGGTCAAGCACATTGCCGACAGTTTTCGCCAAGACGAGGCCCGCGACAGCATCGCCGCCAACCGGAGCCCGACGGACCCGACCGCAGAGGACCTGGACCGGCTCTTCCCTCCGTCTTCGGACCGTATTCTGCAGGTCAATGCTGCCTTCATGCAAGACCTGCGCCGCGTCATGGACGACTCCGAGGACGACGCGGTCCGCGACCTGGGCGTCCCCTACACGTATGGCTCGGCCTCCTCGCGGACAATGGGCCGCGTCGGCGACAACAGCTCGGTCCGCACAAAGGACCCTACCGGCGCTCTGGCCATGGCCAAGACGTTTCTGGAGTGGTTCCCCCGCTTCTCTGACTGCTACCAGGACTACATCCGGGCCAGCCAGCACTTCCCCCAACTGCTGAGCCGCTTCCTGGACAGCAACTCCGGCGCTGACGCCGGCCCCACGTTCCGAGACCGCGTCATGCAGATGACCGGCGAGCAGGCTCTGCGCTCCATCCTCATCGAGCCCGTCCAGCGCCTGCCGCGCTACAGCCTCTTCATCGACCAGATCGTTGGCTGCCTGCCCATCAACCACCCAGCCCTGCAGCCCATGCTCAAGGCCCGCGACATCATCACAAACATCTGCTCCATGGACGACCCGCTGGAGAGCAAGCCGCACGCCATCAGTCGTCTGCGCAATCTGATTGAGAGCTGGCCCCTGGACCTGGCGCCGCATGGCCGCTTGGTCCTGGCTGCCGACTTTGTCGAGCTGCCCGCTCCCTATGACACGGACTCCGCCGCCCTCGCAACTAGCACACTGACGCAGGAGCGTGCCGGCCTCATCTTGCTGTTTGGTGACTGTCTGGTGCTTGTGAAGAAAAAGATTGGTCCGCAAGGAACCGTCCTGACCGGTCGTGATCTGCTCCGGGAAATCGACAAACCGTCCCCTGCCGGTCTGCTGGCGTCCATGACCAATGCCGCGGGCGGGCCTGGCACGTACGACTTTGCCTTTGGCGGCTGGCACGAACTCGCAAGCGTGCGCTTCACCGAGTCGGCCGACGGGCGTCTGGTGTGGATGACCTCCACACAAGAGATGAAGGGCGCTCCTGCCGGCGAGGGTATCGCCAGCAAGGCCATCACGTCTCGCTGCTTTATTTTGCAGGAAGCCTTTGAGGGGCGTGCCACGCGCTGGAGCGAGGACCTGGTCAAGGCCCGCATCGAGGGCCGCTTCTCCGAGGCCGAGCGGGAGACCCCGACCTGGACGCTCCGGTCCGCCCGCCTGCCCGACAACAACAACTTCGGCCTTCACGCAGCCGTGTTCGAGGAGGCTGCCGAGCAGCTGATCGAGGGCCGCCGCGAGCCTGCGCCTGTGCGCGTCGTCTTCGACAACCACAGGGGCACTAAGGGCGCCCCCGTTGGCCACTACGGCGTCGAAATCGTGGTTGAAGTGCGCACCGATGTCGGGAGGAGTAGCATCAGCACCAACAACAGCGGGCGTGGCAGCCGCGCCGGCGACGGAAACCGCCTCGTCATGAACACGGTCGGGTTGAACGGAAAGCGGTATTCCGACGACATTGACCAGGAGGACTTTTTGCCGACACTTTCACGGCGAAGTAAGCCCTTCTCTACTATCGTTTGAATTTCCTCTTATACGTTTGCTAACACGCCAAGTCATCCAACTGATGAGCCTGCAGCATAACCCGTCGAATCCAAAGCTTGTGCCGGCACTGGTGTCCTACCACACCAAGGTATTGCGATCTATGAATTTCAGCACGCGGTCCGAAAAGACACGGTCGTTTCTCGCGTCGTCGCCGGTGAAGCTCTTTTCGAGCTTCCTTGGCGGAGGCACAAGCAATCCTGCGAGCACGGGGGCCAACAACACATCCCCAGCAGCGGCCGCGGCGAGCACGGCCACTGTCTCGGACAACATATACGGCTCTTTGCGTCGGAATCGTTCGCAGTCCAACAGCAGCCGCCACAATCCAGAAACTGCGTCACTCACGGGCTCCATACGTGACCGTCACGGAGCACCGATTGGCATGGATGCGCCGCGGCCCGAGAACCCGCTGGTGCGCCTCGAGCAGACATTTACTGGATACGTCGCGGCTCTGCAGGCGCGCAAGGGGGAGTTTGTTGCCCGTACCCTCATGAACCGCGGAGCGAGCTCGGCCGACGAGTTGTCCGTCAACGTGCTGTACAACAAACTGAACGAGAGCCCCTTCGATTGGGAGTCGTCATCCGACCTACCACCGGAAATCGTCTTTGCCGCCTTTGAAAAGTTCACCCGCATTGCGTGGCGTGACCAGATGGGCACCATTATGACCATCCAGTCGCTCGACGCACTCCAGGAACGTGCTGTCCGCAAAGTGCCCGGCGACTTTGCCGACTTTGTCAAGTTCTTGTTCGCGGACATGGCGCCCCAAAACCGACGTGCCTTCACGGCGCTGATGAAGCTGCTGGCGGACCTGCTCGATGGCTGCCTCGACGACGGGGACCGGGGCGCCTTGACCCTGGCGTTTGCCGAGCTGCTGGTGGCCGACAGCGGCGATCCACACAACTACATCAACCTCTTGGACCGCCTGGTCGAGGATTGTGACCGCATTTTTGGCGACGGGGGCTTCCCCTCCATCGTCGAGCCTCGCAGCTCGGCGTACGAGTCGCTGAGCTCGACGGCTCGGAGCCACATGTCGTCCGTGTCTGGGTCCATGACGTCGAACACGTCTTCGCTCCGGCGGAAATTCGGTCTCGAATCGCTCCTCCGGCAGACCACCAGCGCCAAAAACGCTTCCTTGGAGAATCTAGCTGCCGGCGCCGATGCTGGCGGCGGCAGTGGGAGCGGAAACGGCAGCGGCGAGCCGGAGCGTCAGTCTATGTGGCGCAGCCTCAGCAAGCACCATCGGCACCCAGCGACCGGCGAGAGCCCGAGTCTGTCCAAGGCCAGCGCGTCGCAGTTCATCAACCGGTCACGGTCGATTGACATGGGACACCATTCTCCTGCCTCCCTCCTACGGCGCCCCGTCTCGCGCGACCGTCCTCCCGTGGCCGGGGCGTTTGATGACTCGATGCTGCAGCGGCCGATGAGCTCGCACCGCCCGAACAGCTCGCACCAGCAGCTGGAAACGATTGGTGAACCGGCTGGCGAGCCTAACGAGACGCCATCCAAGACCGATCTGTCAGCCCGCAGGGCCGGTGGCCTAAAGAAGAAGCGACGTAGCTCGCTGTCGGACCTGAAGAGTCTGATGGCCGCGGCCACGCTCGAGGACGACGACCCGCTCCCCCCTGTGCCACCCAAGGAGAGTCATCTGGCGCCTGTGCCGCTGCGGGCCACGAAGCCGACCTCCGAGAAGCTCAATGCGGCCGGAAACACCACACCCCGGACGCAGTCTCCGTCCAAGATCCCCATCAGCCCCCAGACCGTGGCACAGCCGCAGTTCTTGGCTGCGAAGAGCCCGTTTGACCGTCGCCAAAACAGCCAGCCGCAATCGAAGCAGCAGCAGGCACAGAGCAACACTTTTCAGTTATGGCGTCAAAAAGAGGAGAGTCTGACTATGGCTGAGGCATCTCCACAGCCGCCAAAACAGAAGCCTGCGACTACAACCACAACAACCGCGACTGCCGCCGCGGCAACCCTGGCCACGGCGAAGGCAGCAATTGCGTCACCAGTACCCGCGAGTGGAAAGACGCTATTGGGCCCTGGCGGCTCGCAGATACCGACCCTCAAGCCACCCCGCGCTGCCGGTACGGTCCTTCCACCGCCTGGCGCCGAGTCGCCATCGCGGCAAGGCCAGGCACCTCCGCCGTCCAGCCCAACGAAGCTGTCGGCGGCTGGCGCTGGTGCCAGCACCGTCGGTGGATCGAGCCAGCGGCTGCGGCTGCAGTCACCGCAGAAACTCCGAGAACGTCTGCAGACAGAGAAAAAGGCAGCGGAAGAAGTCGATACTATTCTGCAAACTGAACTGTCACGGATTTCCGAAGACATGGCGCGACTGAACGGTGGTGCGCGTGGGGCGAGCAAGAATGCTGCGGCTCCTGCTGCGGCTTCCTCGGCGGTCGATGCGCAGAGCCTTGCTGTGGCGCTCAAGGCGCTCGAGGAGCGCGTGCCGCGGCTGATCCAGGAGGTGGCGGACCGACAGGCGGCGCTGCAGAAGGACATGGATGCCACGGTCAAGGCGTCGGAGGGCAAGGTGCGGGCCGTGGACCAGCTGTACAAGGAGGTGCGGGCGGAGAACGAGCTGCTGTACGAGAAGTTCAACACGGAGCTGGGCAAGATTGTGCGGGCGCTCAAGGGGAAAGGGCGCGAGGACCGGGAGGAGCTGGTGGCCAAGCTGAAGGAGCAGAGCGAGGAGACGGCGCGGCTCAAGAAGGAGAACGCGCGGCTGCGGCGGGAGGCCGTCAGTCTCCGGACACTGCTCAAGGGAGGAGAGCAAGCGTTGCCGTGAGGCCGAGGGGGGCTAGGGTTTTCTTTTGGGCGCGGGGAGACGAGACATGACTTTGTTTTTGGCTGTTCTTGGGTTTTCTCTTCCTGCGTGGGCTGGGCCTCGCCGCTGTGTTATTTGTTCTATTTTTGGGCTGGGGCGAGGGAACGTATAGAAGACCGCTGGAAAGAGAACCGTTTCTTTTTTCCTTTAGAAAGCTGTTTGTTGTCAGTCGAACATACTCGGCACGGCATGAGGTCGTCACCCAAACGATACTGTCTTGCTTCCTCTTCCTGGTCGTGACGCGCCCGTTGTGTTTCTGCGGGTGTCCTCGTCTCGTGGTCTCTCCTGCCGCGCTGCCACATTCTCCTCTACCCAGCACTCGAAAAATAGAGGCGGCGCGTCCACGGTGCGGATGGTGGTCGTCGTCGTGCTGGCATGCGTGGACGCACCCGGGTACGCATGCGGAATCCAGGCCCCGGGTTGGCCCGGGCCCCGCCCGCCGGCGCTGTCGTCCAGCTGCATCGCGAGCGTGAACGAGCTCTTGTCCGGCAGCCGCCCCCGTCCCGCGGCAGCCTGTCCCAGCCGGAGGAGCACGCCGCGCAGCTGCTGCTGCAGGTCGGCCCAGTTCATTGCCGAGCCCGGGCCGGCGTCGTTGCTGCCGGCGCCGCCGTCGCCGGCGCTGAGCTCCTCGGGAAGATCGTCCAGCTCTGCCTCCGACTCGGCCTGGGCCAGCTCGTCCTGCTCGTCGTAGTAGTCGTACCGGCTGCTGTCGTCTGCGAGGTCCTCGTTGTCGACGGCCTCCCGCCGCTTGGGCAGGCTGCGCGGCTGGGGCTTCTTTCCTTTGGGGTCGGCTGCCCGGGCGGCCCGCGCGGCCTGCCGCAACGCCTCCGGCCCGCCCGGCACGCCGCGCGGCAGGTGGCGCACGTCAAAGACCCAGCGCTCGAGCACGGTGCCGGGGGGCAGACGGGACTGTGCGCTGGTCTCGGCCGTCGTCTCGAGCGGTGCGTGGACGACGAAGGCGATGGTGTCGACGCGGCGGCCGGGGCCGGGGAAGCCGTCGTCGGCGCCCGGCAAGTCGTCCGCGGTCAGTGCCTCGATGGCTGCGCCGACGGCGTCCCGCACCCACGCGCACACGGCCGGGTGCCGGCACTGCTGCACGGGCACGTCGAAAGCGGCGGCGGCGGCGAAGGCGCGGGCCGGGTACAGGCCGCGGTGGAACAGCAGCAGGTGGACGGCCGCCTCGAGGAAGTGGCGCAGCGTGTCGTAGAGACGGGCGGCGTCGTCCAGGGCGAGAGACATGGCAAGGAGGTTGGCAGGGCTGGCCGAGGGGGCAGTTTGAGGCTCTCGGTGAAGCGCGTCTGCGTCACGAAACTGTGTCAGACAGCAGAGGAGCTAA
>LZPB01000037.1:0-102001 GCA_001676865.1 Ceratocystiopsis minuta
CGGCGGCGGCGCGCCCGCCGCGTCCGGCGCGGGCTTGGAGAGCGCCGCCAGCGCCGCGCCGCGCGGGAACAGCAGGTAGTTGTGCTGCACCTGGGCCTTTTCCGGCACGGGGACGTGGAACACGTATTCTGGTCGTTAGTCTTTTGTTTGGTCTGCTCTCTCCCCTCCTTGCCCTGCTCACGCACCAATGTCCGCCCACGCATAGACGATGCCCGGCGCCGGCCCGGTGCCGCCGGCGGCCCGCGCGTACAGAAAGGACTTGGTGAAGCACAGGTCGAACTTCTTGCGCTGCGGGATCGACAGCGAGATCTCCTTGATCTCCAGGAGCACGGGCTCGGCCGCGGCCGCAGCCAGAGAGTCGGGCCCGGCCCCGCCAGCGGCGGCGGCTGCTGCTGCTGCTGCTGCTGCTGGTTGTGTTGGTGTCGTTCCGCCCGCCTGCCGCGAGGGCAGGGCGGCGCCGCCGTCGTCGACGCGCCTCCGCTTGAGCGACGGCTCGCCCGCCAATTGGTCGCACACAAAGCCGGAGATGCTGTTGAAGAGGGCCACGCGCGCGGGCGAGTCTGCAGGTCGTTGTTAGCGGGGGGAAAGCACGCAGGCACAGTCTCGCGCGGGAGAAACGCACCCGCTGCGCGCTGGATGCCCTCGACCAGGTCGGGCCGCGACTGGAATGCGGCGCGCAGCTGCTCGGTATCGAGGCCGGCAGCCATGACCGGAGAGTGCGGGGAGGGGAAGGAGTCGTGCAGTCGATGGACAGGAAGGGAGGGCGTCTGGGCGGGAAAAGGGGGTGTCGTGGAGGCTGTTGGCGGTCGATCGAGACGCGTGCGCCAAACGCCAGCTTTTAGCGCTGGAGCACGCTCTCTCCTTTATTGGTTGTGCACGCAAATCGACGTCATGTGACGACTGAACGTCAGATACACCTTCGTTACCATCTACTGCTGGAAGAGTTCTAGATGAGAGCTCTAAAGAAAGAACAAAAGAACACACCACCCTACTCCAGCATCCCCTTCAGCACCGCAATCTGCTCCAGCACCGACGCCTTGCTGGTGCCGCCCTTGGCCGAGCGCATCTCGACGCTCTTCTCGTAGTCAAAGACCTGGCTGATGTCGGCCTCGAAGCGGGCGTCGACGCTCTGCAGCTGCTCAAACGTGAGCTCGTTCATGGGCGTGCCCGTCTTCTCCGACAGCGCCACGCACTGGCCCGAGATGTGGTGCGTCTCGCGGAACGGCACGCCCTTGCGCACCAGGTAGTCGGCCAGGTCCGTGGCCAGCATGAACGGGTCGAGCGCGGCCTTCATGCGCTCGGGCTGCGTGGCCAGCGTGGCCAGCACGCCCTCGGCGATCTGGATGCTGTCGGCGACGGTCTTGACGTGGTCCAGCATGGGCTCGACGCTCTCCTGCAGGTCCTTGTTGTACGTGCTGGGCAGGCCCTTGAGCGTCATCATGAAGCCGGCCATGTGGCCGAACGCGCGGCCCGACTTGCCGCGCAGCAGCTCCAGGCTGTCGGGGTTCTTCTTCTGCGGCATCAGGCTGCTGCCGGTCGAGTACGCGTCGGCCAGCCGCACAAAGCCAAACTCGGACGTCGAGTACACAATCAGGTCCTCGGCCCAGCGGCTGATGTGCTGCATCAGCGTCGCCCCCCACTGCAGCGTCTCGGCCACAAAGTCGCGGTCCGCCACGCCGCCCATCGAGTTCCACAGCAGGCTGTCGAAGCCCAGCTCCGCCGCCATGGCCGCGCGGTCGATGCCGAACGGGTTGCCCGCCAGCGCGCCGCAGCCGAGCGGGCTGCGGTTCACGCGCCGGATCACCTCGCGCAGCCGCTCCAGGTCTGCCGCGAACGCCAGCCCGTACGACAGCATCCAGTGGCTCCAGCGGATCGGCTGCGCCCGCTGCAGGTGCGTGTAGCCGGGCATCACGTAGTCGATCTCGCTGGCCGCGCGCTCCGCCGTCACGCGCAAAAAGCTCACCAGGTGGCCCTCGATCGCCCGCAGCGCGTCGCGCAGCCACAGCCGCATGTCCGTCGCGATCTGCTCGTTGCGCGACCGCCCCGTGTGCAGCTTGCCCGCCACGTCCTTGCCGATCAGCTCGCCCAGCCGCCGCTCGTTCGCCGTGTGGATGTCCTCGTCCACGCCCGGCACGATCTTGAACGCGCCCGCCGCCCACTCCGCCTCCACCGCCTGCAGCCCGCCCTCGATCTTGTCGAACTCGTCCTTGGTCAGGATGCCCGCGTGGAAGTTGGCCCGCGCAAACGCAATGCTGCCCAGGATGTCCTGCTTGTGCAGCACCTGGTCAAAGTAGATGCTCTCGTTGTACGCCACCATCAGCGGGTCCAGGCCGCCCGTGAAGCGCCCGCCCCAGAGCATGTTCTCTTTCTTGTCTTGCGCGGCCATCGTTGCGGGTGCTGTGCGGCTGGGATCGTTCGTGCAGGGCAAGGGTTTGCAGCCGTCGAGTCACGAATAAATTTTCCACCCTTTTCACGCCGTGAATCGGAGCTATGATTTGCAGCGCTGTCATTGGACAGCGGGCCGTGATGCAGTCCGTCTTCACTTTTCTTTCTCTTCTTCGTTTCTTGTTATTGTAAAGTCGCTTCTTTTTTTTATGAGACCTCTAAAAAGAAGATGCCTGAATGGATTTAGAACGGCCAAAGAGGGCACCCAAAAGGTGTCACAAAAACAACGCACCACATCTGCTGATCAGATTACAGTAACATAAACAACATCATGAGAGAGGATCTATATGATGTTTCGTATGGCCATTCATTCGCACTTCTAGGATACTATATGATTGTAATATATGAAAAGAATATATGAAAAGAAAGAAGAACAAGAGAAAATAAATGAGGCCTGGAACGTCATGTAAGGCGATTTGCGGTCACGTGCACTCGACTAAATAAATTCCAGGAGCTCGACGACTTCTTTCGCGTCCGACTCGTCCATCACGAAGCGCGTTTGGGCGACCGACCCGCGACCCGCCAGCACCATGGACTTCTCTTTCGATCCCGCCAAGATGTCCAAAGTGGCGGCCGACGACTACTCGACGTCCGACTCCGACTCCGACGGGCAGGACGAGGCCTACCAGAAGCCGTCGACCGACCCGGCCGCCGACGACTACGGCGAGTTCAACCCGCGCAAGCGGCGGCGCACGGGCCGGAACGGCAAGGAGAAAGCAGCCCTGGGCATCTTTGCCTCCGACAGCGAAGACGACCGGGCCGGTGCTGGCCGGCGGTGGGGGAAGCGGAAGCAGCCGTTGCGACAGCAAGGCATGAGTTTCGTTTCCTCCGGCGCGCAGGCACAGCGACAGGATGACGACGACGACGACGACGACGATGATGACGAAGATGACGAGAACGAGAACGACGAGGAGTACGGGGAGTTCAAAGAGCCTTCGAGGAAACGGAAAGAGGCCGACGAGGACGACGACGAAGACGACGACGACTACGACGAAGACGACACAGGGGGCGTCGGCCTCGGCTTTGCCGCGTCGTCGCGGTCGCAGCAGGGCCTTGGGTTTGTCCCGGCGTCCTTTGCGAGCAGTCGGCAGAAACCCCGCGCCGCGCCACAGCCGCCCTCTTCCTCCTACAGCGCCAACAACCCGCTCGGCAACGGCTTCGTCCCGTCGTCGGCCTACGACCCTGTCCTGAAAGTCCCTCTGGAGCCGGAGAAGCCCGCGGTCACCCCGAAGCCGAGCGCGTTCTCGTCGCGAAGCAGTACCGGCGGCGGGCGCGGGCGCGGCGGCGGCGGCGCGGGCGCCGGGCCGAACCCCAACTCGTTTGGCGCGCGCATGATGGCCAAGATGGGCTACGTGCAGGGCCAGGGGCTGGGCAAGGAGGGCCACGGCCGCAACATCATCATCGAGGCCAACCTGCGGCCGCAGGGCGTCGGCCTGGGCGCGGTGCGGGAAAAGTCCGAAAAGGAGCGCCAGGAGGAGAAGCGCCAGGCGCGGCTGCGCGGCGAGGTCGTCGAAGACTCGGAGGACGAAGCGCGCAAGATCAAAAAGGCGGCGGCGGCCCGCCGGAAAAAGGCCGCCGGCGTCGGCAGCGGCGGTGGCAGCGGCGCGCTGAGCAGCGGCGCCAGCACGCCGCGCCGGCCCAAGGCCAAGTACCTGACCGTGGACGAGGTCAAAAAGGCCGCGCCCGGCCTCCACATCCCGGACGCCTTCACGCCGATCCTCGACATGACGGGCCCCGACCAGAAGCTGCTGACGTCGGCGTCCGGCCTGATGACCCCGACGACGGGCGGCGGGTCCGAAGCCACGACGGCCGAGGAGACGGCCGAGCAGGCGGCGTCGAAGAAGCTGGTGCGCCGCGCGCGGGCCGACGTCATGGCCGTCCTGGAAGAGTGGCAGAGCCTGCAGAACCGCAAGGCGTACGCCGACCTCCAGGCCCGGCAGGAGAAACAGGAGCTCGCCGAGCTGGAGCTCCGCCTGCAAGGCCACACCGCCATGCTGGGCGCCTTCCAGCAGCTGCAGGGACCCTCCTCTGCCGACGAGCCCAGGATGACGGACGCCACGGACGCGGCCGGGGACGAGGCGGCCCGCCGCCGCTCGTGGCAGCGGCAGTGGGACAGCACGATCGCGCGGCTGCAAGAGGCAGCCGACGCCATCCCGGCGAGCGCCCGGGGCGACATGAGGGAGACCGTCGCCAGCATCAGCGTGGCCGCGCTCCACCCGCTGGTCCAGCAGGCCCTGGCCTGGTGGGACCCGCTGAAGGACCCGAACCAGCACATGGTGGACGGCCTGCAGGCCATCGCGCCCCTGCTGGGCATCGGTGACGACTCCTCGGACGCGGCGACGCAGCAGCTGAGCAAGGACCGCACCGCCGCGGACGCCCTGCTGTACGCGCCCCACCACCGGCGGCGGCGGAAGGCGGCGGCGGCGGCGGCGTCGCCGTACGAGGTGCTGGTGTACCGGCTGTGGCTGCCGCACGTGTCGGCGGCGGTGCGGCGGTGGGACGCGGTGCGCGACCCGGACAGCGTGCTGGCGCTGTACGAGGCGTGGCGGCCGGTGCTGCCGGCGTTTGTGCGCACGCAGCTGCTGGAGCAGGACGTGGTGCGCAAGCTGGACGCGGCGGTGGCGCAGTGGGAGCCGAAGCGGCGGCGGCACGCGGGTAGTAGTCCGAGCCAGAGCCAGAGCACGAACCTGCCGCACCTGTGGCTGTTCCCGTGGCTGCCGTACCTGCCAGCGCGGCACGTGGACCCGGGCAGCGCGGACGGGCTGGTGGCCGAGGTCAAGCGCAAGTTCCGGCAGCTGGTCGACGTGTGGGAGTTCTACCGCGGCGTGGTGCCGGGGCTGCGCCAGTGGAAGGCGGTGCTGCGGCCGCGCGACGGCACGGGCCTGGCCGCGGCCGCCGGCGCCGACCAGTGGCGCCCGATGGTCATGGCGCACGTGCTGCCGGCCATGGGCCGCTACGTGCGGTCGCAGTTCCGCGTCGACCCGGCCGACCAGGCGCCGTACCTCGAGGTCATCACGGGCGAGTTCCAGTGGCTGCGCGACGACCTGCTGGCGGCCGAGCTGGTCGGCGAGGTCATGGTCGGCGCCGTCTTCCCCATGTGGCACGAGGCGTTGTACGCGCTTTTGACGAAGCCGGCGACCGACGACGACGACCGCCTCGACCGCCTCGCGCAGTGGTTCCAGTGGTGGGCCGAGGAGGTGTTCCCGCCGGCGCTGCAGCGGCTGCCGTCCGTGCGGGCCGAGTTTGAGCGCGGGCTGGTCATGATCAACGAGGCGCTGGACTGCTGCCGCCCCGACGGCGGCAGCGGCGGCGGCGGCGGCGGCCTGGTGTACGACGCGGACCGGGTGCGGGCGAACCTCGCGCCGCCGCAGAAGGGCCCGGCCCTGGCCTCGGCGCATGCGCGGAACGGTCACCACCACCACCACGGCCACGGCCACGGCCACGGCCGT
Organism: Ceratocystiopsis minuta; assembly: GCA_001676865.1. NCBI lineage: Eukaryota > Fungi > Ascomycota > Sordariomycetes > Ophiostomatales > Ophiostomataceae > Ceratocystiopsis > Ceratocystiopsis minuta. The sequence continues at coordinate 5,895 of LZPB01000037.1, forward strand.
CAGGGCCACAGCCACCGGCACCACGAGCGCCCGCCGGCGATCCCGGCGGACGAGCCGGAGGAAATGTCGATCCGGCACTACGTCGAGGAGTGGTGCGAGACCCACGACCTGCAGTTCATGCCGGAGCGGCGCAGGGTGCACGCAGAGGGGCCGCTGTACCGCATCACGGCGCGCGGCGACGGCAAAGGCGGCGTGCTGGCGTACTTCAAGGGGCTGCGGCTGTACGCAGAGACGAAGAAGGGGCCGGTGGAGGTGCGGGTGGACCGGGAGGAGGACTGGACGAAGCTGCTGGCGATGGCGTCGTAGGTCTGTCTTTATTGAGGGACACGAAGACGAGCGTATTTATATAATCCATGTTCCTCTTTGAAGACCTATAGGATATCAATTTGGCAGTTGTGGTATTTTACTATATTTTTAAAGGTTTAAATAAAACAAAATAATGGAGATGTCGAACGAGGTAAATTTAAAGGTTTAGGGGATAGCATAGAACACACAGTTCAATGGTCCATAAACCCTATAGTGCCACTGGCTTGCCTCTGCTCGAGGTCGTCTCCCAGAAGGAAAGAGACTATATTGTCTACGCTTCGTTTCTCCACAAGATGTCTCAGGTTTATATCAACCAAGTTCGCCTTCAAGCTAACTATTGCTGTTTTGAATTCATGTCAAGCTGTGGTATAGTGCGGTCTCGTCAAAAGCTTCCCAAAATAGGAATCATCAGAAAGTAAATCATATCCCTCCCCCCCGCCTAGTACTGGAACCGCCAGCGCGCGTCGTCGTCGCCCTCCCAGTCGGTCAGGTGGCCGATCTCGTGGACCTCGTCGGCGACGGCGGCGCGGCGGGCGTTCTCGCGGCGCAGGACCCAGAAGAGGGTGACGGCGACGGCGACGTTGGCGACGAGGTAGGCGAGGGCCATGCTGTGGCCGACGAGGTAGCGCGGGCCGTCGGGGGCGCGGTACAGCTGGGTGCCCATGACGGCGCCGAGGTTGCCGATGCTGATCTGCATGGCGTTGGCAATGGCGCGCTTGGTCTGGCCGGACACGTTGATGGCGGGCCAGGACAGGGCGAGGGCGGTGGCCGGGTAGATGCCGCCGGCGGCGAAAAAGGTGCCGACGTACGACACGCCCGGGCGGTGCACGGGGTCGGTGTTGCCGAGCAGGATGGCGTAGCCGATGGCGGCGAAGACGGCGGAGCCGGCCATGAACAGCGCGCGCTGGTTGAGGCGCTCGGACAGCAGGGCGACGGCGACGGTGCAGAGGAAGCCGAAGGCGTAGGGGGGAATGGTCAGCAGCTGGGCGTTGGCGGCGGTGTAGCCGAGGGATTTGATGATGGTGGGCTGGGGTAGTAGGTGAGCAGGTGAACATCGAGGAGAGGGCAGCAGAAGGAGAGGCCTACGATAAACAGCGAGTACGTGTACAGCGGCAGGCTCATGGTGTGAAAGGCCAGGCCGTACAGCCAGCACTTGGGGTCGCGCAGGGCCTTGAGCACGTTGCGCCAGGCAAAGGGCTCGGCCTGGGTGGCGTCGCTGTCGCCGGCGAGGCGGGCCTCGATGAAGGCGCGCTCGGGCTCGCTGAGGAAGCCGGCGGTGGCCGGGTAGTTGTAGATGAAGAAGTAGGAGAGGGCGGCGACGACGATGGTGAGGAGGCCTTCCTGGGGGGGTTAGCAGAGGGTCTCAATACAGGACGAAGGGAACCTGCCAGAATAAAGATCCAGTGCCAGCCGTTCTTCCAGACGGTGCCGCGCATGAAGCCGATGCCGTAGGCCAGGATCCCGCCAAACGAGCCGGCCAGCGCCGCCGCACTGAAGAACAGCGAGATGCGGAACTGGCGCTCGCGCCGCTTGTACCACATGCTGAGGTAGAAGACGACGCCGGGGAAGAGACCGCTCTCGGTGACTGGGGGTTAGCACGGGCTCGGGACCGCACAGAACAGACTACGAGTACACACCCCCCAGAAAGAAACGCGCGACAAAGAAGCCAGCCAGGTTGTGCACCACGCCCAGCAGCGTGGACACGATGCCCCAGGCGATGGTCAGGGTCGGCAGCCACAGGCGCGGGCTGGTGCGCTTGAGCACGATGTTGCAGGGGATCTGGGGGTCAGCAGCAGCCTCTCGGCGGGCGGACGGGGGGGAGGCACACCTCAAACAGGACGTAGCCGATAAAGTACAGCGTCAGGCCGGTGAGGTACTGGTTGCCGGCTGTTGGTCAGCACAGACGACCCTATACATGTACAACAGCAACAACGGACGCACTCATGTTCAGGTCCGTCGCCAGCCCGTCCAGCTTGGCGTTGCCCACGTTGCTGCGGTCTAAGAAAGACAGCAGGTACAGCACGCCGACGGCCGGCAGCAGGCGCAGGTCGATCTTGCGCAGCAGCGCGCCGGTGCGGATGCCGGTCGCGGCGGCCGCCTCGGCCTCGGACGCAAACACGGGCGCGGCGGCGGCGGCGGCCGGCGCATCGGACACGTCGTCGGACGGCACGCCCGGGTGGGCTTTCTCGTCGGAGGGAGGCATGGTGAACGAGCTGGAGGCTGTTCTTTCGTCCGGGCCAGGAGGCTTTGTTTACGAGTTTACGAGCAGACGACCCCCGCGACGACGCCGGCCGCCCCCAGCTGTTATATAATGATGGAATAATGCGATAACACCAGCATTCGTTTGGGGATGGCGAAGATCAGCGGCGGCGGTCTCATTGGCTGGCCGTGCTGGTAGCCATACCGCGCTACGATCACATCATTGAGATGGGGGCTAGTGCTTACCAGACCGGGGAAGACGTTGAAGATCCGGATTTCGAATGCAGGGTTGTTTCTACTCCGTAAAGGTTTTCTTTGGGGTGGAAAATAAGAGCAAGACGGCGTAAGATACAGAGTAGAAGCGTGCGAGGGAGTGCCGGATGGTTTAGATGGCCAGGAGAAGCTCACCACTATCACCTCGAATTTATAGAAGGAATTTATAGAGTACAAGTACGCAGTATAACCTGCTTTACCATAAGATACAAGGACAGAGATAGCCCGCGGAGATCTACCCCCAGTCCCGTTGCAGCGCAATGACACGATTCGCACGCCGAAGACGCAATCCTTCTAGACTGGAGGTAGAAAACCCTGATTTGGACGGCCCGGGCCGTGACGCATATAAGGTCAGTGAGTAGCACTACTGGCACTGCCGACCACTGCCCAGCGCGTTGACCGTCGACCACTGTACTGCCCAGCGCTGTTCCCGCCGACCACTGTACTGCCCAGCGCTGTTGACCGCCGACCACCGCCGACCACTGCCCACCACCACCACACATGTCCCAGCTCACCCTCGGCGCCCATGGCGTCACCCTCGTGTCCGAGGGCGCCGGCTACGGCATCCTCGTCGGGCTCGGCGCGGCCTTTTGCGGCGTGATCCTGGTGGCCGTGCAGGTGCAGAAGCGCTACCTGTCCGAGGACTCGGCCAACTCGGAGATGTTCATGGTGGCCAACCGGTCCGTGGGCACGGGGCTGACCGCGTCGGCCGTGTTCTCGTCGTGGATGTGGATCAACGAGACGGTGCTGGCGACGTCCATGTGCTATCGTTATGGGTTGGCGGTGCCGTTTGTACGTCGTGTCGTGGTGTCGTGGTGTCGTCGCCGTCTGTGTCGTCCTCGCTAATGAACAGCTCTGGGCCGGCGCCCTCTCTGTCCAGATCGTGCTCATGACCGTCCTCGGCGTCCTCGCCAAGATGCGCGTGCCGTACGCCCACACGTCGCTCGAGATCGTGCGCATGCGCTACGGCAAGCCCGGCCACATCGTCTTCATCGTGCTCAACCTGATCAACAACGTGCTCGGCTGCGCCAGCATGATCCTGACCGGCTCGCAGATCCTGTACGGCGTGTCCGGCGTGCACTTTGCCGCCGCCACCGTGCTGATCCCGCTCGGCGTCGTGCTGTACACCGCCGTCGGCGGGCTCAAGGCCACCTTTCTGACCGACTTCTTCCACACCGCCATCGCGCTCGTGCTCATCATCTACTTCACCCTGGCCACGCTGACGCACCCCGAGGTCGGCGGCCTGCACGGCCTGTACGACAAGCTGCGCGCCACCGAGGCCGACAACCTCGTCGCCGGCAACTTCCGCGGCTCGCTGCTGACCCTCAAGTCGCGCGACGCCATCATCTGGGCCATGATCCTGCGCTGCAGCAACACGGCCAACGTCGTCATGGACACCGCGTACTGGCAAAAGTCCTTTGCCACCGAGGTGCGCGCCACCGTGCCCGGCTACAACCTGGCCGCGCTCGCCATCTACGGCGTGCCCTGGGGGCTCGGCACCGTCATGGGGCTGGCCGCGCGCGCCCTGCACCGCTCGCCCGTGTGGCCGACGTACCCGCAGGACATGACGCTGGCCGAGGTGTCGGCCGGCTTCGTCATGCCGTACGTGATCAAGGTCGTCGTCGGCGACCGCGGCGTCATGGCCTTTTTCGTGCTCGTCTTCATGGCCCTGACCAGCACCATCTCGTCGTCGCTCATCGCCGTCAGCAGCATTCTCTCCTTTGACGTGTACAAGACCTACTTCAACCCCGCCGCCAACGACCGCCAGCTCGTGCGCGCCAGCCACGTCACCGTCGTGCTGCACGCCGTCTTCATGACCGGCATCTCGCTCGCCCTCAACTACGGCGGCGCCGACATGACCTGGGTCGGCTACTTCCGCCCCGTCGTCTGCTGCCCCGGCGTCATCCCCCTCGCCCTCACCCTCTGCTGGCGCGGCCAGACCCGCGCCGCCGCCATCGCCGCCCCCCTGCTCGGCGGCGCCACCGGCGTCGCCATCTGGCTCGGCGTCGCCTACCACAAGTTCGGCCACATCAACCTCGCCACCACCGAGGCCAGCGTGCCCGCCCTCGCCGGCGCCCTCGGCTCCATCCTGTCGCCGGGCGTGTACAGCGTGCTGATCTCGCAGTTTCAGCGCACCTCGTTCGACTGGCGCGAGTTTCTGCGCATCGAGCTGGTCGATCAGCAGTACCTGCACGCGGGCGAAGCCACCGACAGCGTGCCCAGCGACGGCGAGAAGACGGCCGCCGTCACGGAGACCACCACGGCCCCCCCCCGCATCGCCCTCGACGACGTCCGCCACCCCCTCAGCGACGAGACCCTGCACAGCCTGCGCCGCTGGTACCACATCTCGTGGGCCACGCTCGCCGTTGTCGTGCTCGTGCTGTGGGTGCTGTGGCCGATGCCGTTGTACCGCGACTACATCTTCACGCGGTCCTTCTTCGCCGGCTGGACCACGGTGGCCATTTTCTGGCAGTTCCTGGCCTTTTTCATCGTCGTCGTGTTCCCGCTGTACGACGGGCGCCACGCCATTGCCAAGAGCGCGCGGGGCGTGTACCGGGGGGTGTTTAAGAAGTAGAATAGAGAGGAGACTAGAATAGAAGCCGAATAGAGTAACTGTGAATTAAGCCCAATGCGGGGTTAGGCCCAATGTTTTTCCAGCCCCTCGGCGTCACGTGGTGCACATGGCCCGGTTCCAGCCAAAGACGTCCCGTCCTTTCTCGCAACCGCTGACGTCCGCTCCTCCCGCACGCACTCTGCCGATCCCACCCCCAACCGATCAACTCTTCTCCTCCCTCATCCGGTGCAGCCCTGTTTTCGCAGACACGCAAACCGCCAACGCACCCTGAAGAGACAACCACCAGCAGACTCGAGTCGGTGTGCTGACCAACCCGGCCCCGACAGCCGGAACGACAAACGCCGGCTTTTTCTCCGACAGCGATGGAGACACGGGCAGCCAAGCGGCGGCGGCTGCTGTACGGCTCGATGGGCAGCCGCTGGTCGATGCCGTCGTCGCCTGAGCCGCCGGTGAGCCGCTCGTCCAAGACGGCGGCGGCCGCCCAGGCGAACGCCGCCGCCGCCGCCGCCGCCGCTGCGGCCGCCGAGGCAGAGCCGCGGTTCACGCTGTTTGGCCGGCTGCCGGCCGAGCTGCGGCTGGAGATCTGGCGGCTCGTGGAGGAGCAGGTCCGGCAGCCGCTGCACCCGCTGCGGGTGCGGCTGTACCGCGGCTACGAGCGGGTCCAGCGAGCGCCGGCGCCGCCAGGCGGCCCGGCGGGCAGCAGCAGCAGCGGCAGCAGCGGCAGCAGCGGCAGCAGCGGCAGCAGCAAGAGCAAGCGGAAGCAGCCGGCGTACACGACGCGGCTGGTGCCGCGGCTGACGGCGATGCCGGACCTGGGGCCGGCGACGCAGGCGCGGCGGGCGCTGCTGCGGGTGTGCCGCGAGGCGCGGTTCGAGTACCTGCGGCGCTGGTCGGCGACGCTGGACCTGGACCGCGGCGGGCTGGTGCGGTTCGACGCGGCGCGCGACCTGGTGTACCTGGACATTGCCAACCGCGCGCTGATGGACGACCTGGCGCTGCTGCACGCGACCAACCCGGCGGCGCTGCCGCCGTTTGTGCACGCGATCCGCCACCTGGGGCTGGAGATGACGCCGCACCTGCCGCAGTGGCTGCTGATGGCGCGCGACCACATGATGCCGCGGCTCGAGTTTCTGCTGAGCTTCCCCGCACTGCGCAGCCTCTCGCTCGTCAACTTTGGCTGCTTCGCCGGCGAGGTCACCTGGGGCATGGCCGACGAGGCGCGCCTGCTGCTCGCGCGCTCCGCCGGCCACCGCGTCTACTTCCGCAGCTTCGCCGTCCTGCCCGGCTTCAACTACGCCGCCCACCAGACGCCGCGCGTCGGCCGCCAGACGTCGCTCGGCGCCCACACCCGCCACGACTGCGCCATCTGCTCCATCCACCGCTGCGTCTTCGTGCGCGAGATGCTGCGCAGCCACCTGCAGCACCACGACGACGACGACGACGGCGGCGGCGACGACGGCGACGACGGCGACGACGACGATGGCGGGGGGGGTGGCAATGCCACCGGCGGCGCAGCGGCCGCGGCCGCCGCCACCACCACCGAGGCCGAGCGCCGCTGGCTCGGCAGCCTCAAGTTCCACACCCTGCTGGCCGCCGCCACGCCCGAGGTCGAGCGCCACGTGCAGCGCCTCGACCCCGCCAGCCTGGAGACCGGCTCCGAGAAGACGGCCGGCGCCGACAAGCACGGCGGCGGCGGCGGCAGCGGCGGCGCGGGCGGCCACCACCACCACCACGGCGGCGGCGGCGGCGGCGGCGGCCACGGCCACAATGACGACGACGACGACGACGACGACGACGGCGAGGAGGACGACGAGATGCTGTGGGAGGACGAGGAGGACGACGACGAGTTCGATGCCTTTACGGGCGGGCAGCTCATCTTTGACTAGCCGTCTTCTCCAGAGACGGCTCTTGTCCCCAGGATCGTCTGGACTCCAGAACACCATTACGATCATTTCCTTTCTTTTCTTTGGGGCTCACTCATTTATGCCCTCCCTCCTTCTTTTTCTGCCCTTTTTATTCCCTCGCTTTACCCGCATTGCTTGGCGCAGGCGTTTTTTCCGGCTGGTTTCTTCGGGGTGCACGGGGTGCCACGGGTCGTGTGTTGCCTTCTCGGGACGTTTGGGGGAGCTGTTGTGCGATTGTGTTCTGTATGTAGAGTTACCCAGACTGTATCCAGTGTCGTCCGTCATGCGCATTTCTCTCCGTGACCGAACAGTGAAGGCCAGGAAGGACCATGCGCCACTCGTCCATTCTGCTGTCATAGAGGGCGTGGCTCGTCGACAGCCCCCTAGTAGTTCCGCTTCACGTTGTCGAGAAACTCCCGCCCGGCCTTGGCCCCGTCGTGCGCCTGCCGGAACAGCTGCCGCTCCCACTCGTCCAGCCCGCGCAGGAACTCCTGCCCGGCCGCCCCGAGCCCGATGTTGCTGCTGTTGTTGTCGTGCGCGTCGCCGTCGCCGCCGCCGCCCGGGCCCTTCTTATGGGAACCCGAGGTGGAGGAGGCGGCAGTGCCGCTGCCACCCGCACCCGCGCCGCCGCCGCCGCCACCGCCCGCCGCGCCGCCCAGCTTGCGCGCGTGCAGCGCGACCTCGGCGGCGCGGCCGACAAACGCGGCGCGCAGCACGGCGGCCAGGTCGCGCTCGTCAAAGAGGTCGAGCATGCGTGTGGCCAGGCCGTAGAAGTGCACGGCCTGGTCGCGCAGGGCGACGGCGCGCGGGTCGGCCTTGAGCGCCTGCACCACCTCGTGGCGCAGCGCCGGCGGCAGGTTGATCGTCAGGAACGGCTGCTGCTGGTCGTCGCCGCCGCCGCCGCCGCCGCCCGCCGTGTTCGCCAGCGCCAGCATCTCGGCCAGCCACAGCGGCAGCGCCAGGCGCGTGCCCGCGCGCAGCGTGTGCGTCGGCGACTGGTCCAGGTAGCCGAGGCCGGGTACGTCGATCTGGAACTCGCAGGGGATTTTCTGCGAATAAGAGCCCATGTCAGAGATCAATCGGCAGTGAGAAAGCCGTCTCGCCGTCCTACCTCGGCATCCGTCAGGATCGCGTCGACGTCGTAGTACGACATGGCGAACAGAGGCAGCCACAAAGTCTATCAAGAGGTGCGATGTCCTGCACACAGCCACGCTACATGGCCAGGACGCGGCCTGCGTTGGTGCGTATCGTCGGGCGAGGCGGGTGCGTGGTCCAGGTTTAGGTCGTGGCAGACGCGACGCGCTGGCGTGGCGGGGTCCAGGCTTTATCGGCTTATCGCGTCACCACACTGCAGAACTGCGGAACTGCTTCCATACCGTCGTCTTTGCATTCCACGTAAGTCGTCAGTCATAATCATAAGCCGTCAATCTACAAAAAGAAGCCCTCGCTGAAACGCCCAATCGTCCTTTCATCCCGACCCCGAAAACCGTCTCCGTTTGGCCGTGCCGTCTTCGCCGCCGTCCTGGCCGGCGGCGTGCGCATTGAAATCCCGTTTTTCAAACAGAGGCGAGCGGACCAGACGTTCCGATGGACCGTCCACGCTGCGGTCTGTGGTCTCTGCTCCCTTCTCCGGCTGTGCCGCCGCCACCGCCGCCACGGGCAGCATCTCGGCCTGGTCGAAATCAAGCTGCATGACCCGGCCGGCCTCCTCGTTCCACGCAAGATTCGCCTTGCGCACATCGTCGTTCCACAGGCCAGCCGCTTCCAGCTCGAGCGTCGTCCGTTCCGTCTCCGCTTCGAGATCCACGCCCGCCGGCAGCGCCTTGGTCGAGCAGAGATTCCGGCCTGCGTACGAGAGGAGCATCATGTGCCGCACGCGTGCGCCCGTAGAAAGGGGGATGGGCCGCTCCAGGTCCACAATCCCCAGGAACACGGGCACCAGACGGCCTTGGAAGCCGGAGAGCGCGTCGTACACGGTCGCCTCCTTGCCGAGTTCGGGCCGGTGCACCGCCTGCACGCCCTTGGCCACCAGCGTGTACCCGTAGCCGGTGATGGTGATCTTGAAGAGCACCCCGCAGCGACCGAACATGCGGTGCTTGAGGAGGCACTCGCAGTCCTTGTCCATGTTCTCCGCCAGCTGCGCGACCACCAGGGCTCTCGCCGCGTCTGCCGTCAGCGGGTGGTTGTCGGCCAGTCTTCCTCCGGCCCTGCGAGAATGATGTAGCTCGACGTTCGGGCAGTTGATATCGAGGGACCCGTTCCGGCTCAGCCCACGCAGACACGCCTGGGTGCAGTACGGCAGTGTGGGCGGCTGCACCATCACCCGAGCCCACGTGCCTCGGCCCCCGTCCTTGCCTGTCGCGCCCCCTGCGGGCCCGGAGCCTCCGGGAGAACGCGGGCGTTTCAACGGACCCGAACGAACCGGCAGCGGCAGACGTGGGTACGATCCACCGGGCCAGTCGCCCCCCTGATCGCCCCCCTCGCCATCGTTGTTGCCGTGTCCGTCGCCGTCGTCGCCAGGGCGCGTGGCGGCCGGGGGCAAGGGCTCCTCGTACAGTTCTGGCCATCGCTTCACCTCCGTTTCGGCTGCGTCGACCCATGACGACGGGCATGCGGTCGTCTCGGCAGCCCACAGACAGAAGCTCGCAACATGCATCATGGCGGTTTCCTGTGGCGTGCGGGCGCCAATGTGGGCGGCCCGCCGCGCGGCCTGGTCCCGGATCGCGGCCACGGGAAAGACGGCCCAGGAGTAGTACAGCGTGCGGCAGTCGTTTTCGAGCACGCGCAGAAACACGAGCCCGTCGCCCGACGCCACATAGCCAAACTCGTGGCCCGTGGTGATCATGTAGTGGTAGGCCTGGCACAGGACACGCGCCACCAGAACACTGCCAGCGACTTTGGGCGTCGTTGCAGCCGCCACCGCCTCGGTCGCTGTCGCGGCGGTCTTTCCGGTCTTGTTCTGCACGGCCTGTGGGAAGAAGTCCTCTGGCCGCGGGGCGGCCATGACGCGGCGCAGCGTCTTGGCCGTCAGCTTGTGCGCGGCCTTGTATTCGCCGACAAAAATCGACTTCTGGCTGCGGTCGGCATGGACGGCAAAGCCCCAGCGGTCTGGCATGCCGACCTGCTTCACCGGGGACCGCCGCTTGGACGGCCGTTCGGACGTGCCGTTGCCGTCTTCGGCGTTCTCTTCTTCCACCTGGGGTCTATACGCGTTGTTTTTGAACCGCACCGCCACGATGTCTTCGTAGGGACGAGCACGGTCGAGATATTTCGTCGTGACCAATGCAGCTGGGTTCTCAATGGCCATGTCGATGAACGGACGCAGGTCCGTCTCGTCGGCTAGAATGACGTCCGCGTACCGGAATAGGCGGATGCTCTCGACATTTGTCGGCGAGGGGAAAATCGCCTCATCGGCAAACTCTGCGGCAAAGCCGTTGAACGTGGCCGCATGACGGGCAGCAAAGTCGGTCCATGGCCGCAAGAACCGCGGATAGAACTTGCCATCGACACGCGTCGTCGTGCCCGAAGACGACTTGGTCGTGTCGGGTTCCACGTAAAACGTGGAGTACAGGATGTCCTCGGCATTTTGGATAAAGTCCAAAAAGGGCGACGGTGCCAGTTGCGCCTCAGCCTGTTCTAGACGTGCCTCGGTCTGTTCTCGAGCGCTCGTTCCTGTTCCAGAAGCGCTCGTTCCTGTTCCAGAAGCGCCCGTTCCTGCCTGAGTCGTTCTTGGAGCTCGGCCAGTTGCGCTGTCTCGTCAGGAAAATACACACTTGAGGATAGAGAGACTGAGAACGCACCCTTGATATCGTCAGCCATGGTTCCGCCTGCCTTGTGGGCGGCCGGTGAGACCGGTTGTGTTTGCGCCGTGTGGCAGGTTGTTGTTGTTGCCTATGATGTTCTCGTTCAGGAGAACGATAAGACCCACCAAAGCTCCAGGAGGCCCGTGCTCCTTGCGGAAACGCTATCACCTGACAGCCAAATGGCGACATCAAGCTCGGCTCGGCAGAGGAGCTCGGGCCCCTCTCTCTATCCGAGCAGTTCCGCCCGGCCCCGCCATCCGCCAAAAGTGAGGATGGCGGAGTTACGGAGCAGAAACCTGAATTGACATCATCGCCGATTTGCTCTTGGCTTTTGTCTTTTGTCTTCCTCTCTCCTCCCAGGCTTCTTCGATTTTCTTCGATCATCTTCGTCCATCCGTTCAGACACAACACAGCCATGGCGTCCGCTCTCCGCTCCAGCGTTTCCCGCGCCGGCCTCCGCGCCGGCCTCCGTGCCCGTCCGGCCCCGGCCGCGGCCCTGAGCACGGCGTTTGTGCGCACCAAGGCCACGCTGCCGGACCTTCCGTGTAGGTTTGGCCGTCACGGCCAAAGATCAAGGACGAGCTCGTCTTTTTGCTGACCCCCCAGACGACTACAACGCCCTCGAGCCGTACATCTCGACCAAGATCATGGAGCTGCACCACTCCAAGCACCACCAGACGTACGTGACCGGGCTCAACGCGGCGCTGACGTCGATCGCCGAGGCCGAGGCGTCGGGCGACGCGCGCGCGGCGGCCAAGGCGGCGCCGCTGCTCAACTTCCACGGCGGCGGGCACATCAACCACTCGCTGTTCTGGGAGAACCTGGCGCCGGCCAGCCGCGACGGCGGCGGGTCGCCGGACGGGGCGCTCAAGGCGGCAATCGACAAGGACTTTGGGTCGGTCGAGACGCTGGTCAAGCAGTTCAACGCGGCGCTGGCCGGCATCCAGGGCTCCGGCTGGGCGTGGCTGGCCAAGGACAGCGCGGCCGGCACGCTGACGCTGGTCACGCGGCCCAACCAGGACCCCGTCGCGGGCGCGCTGGTGCCGCTGCTGGGCATCGACGCCTGGGAGCACGCGTACTACCTGCAGTACGAGAACCGCAAGGCCGAGTACTTCTCGGCGATTTGGAACGTCGTCAACTGGAAGACGGTGGCGGCGCGTTTTGAGAAGGCCTAGGCATGCATGCATGGATAGATAGAGCAGCAGTCGAATAAACCAATGCTTGTTCTGCGTTATCATGACACCTCTGGTGCCGTTCCCCCCCCTCCCTACTCCCCCAAGTCCGGGTCCACGGCCGTGCCCAGGTCCCGCGCCTCCAGAAAGGTGCGCCCCAGCAGCGCCTCGGGCAGGTAGTCCTGCTTGACGCGGCCGTCGACGTAGTTGGGGTTGTACTTGTACTCCTTGCCGTAGTCCAGGTCCTTCATCAGGCGCGTCGGCGCGTTGCGCAGGTGGATCGGGATGGGCAGCGCCGCGACGCCCGGCTCGCGCAGCGCCGCAAACGCGTTGTTGAGCCCGCGGTACGCGCGCGTGCTCTTGGGCGCCAGCGCCAGCGCGACGGCGCAGTGCGCCAGCGGGATGCGCGCCTCGGGCATGCCGATCTGCTGCGCCGCCGTGTACGCGGCCGTGGCCAGCGGCAGCAGCGAGCCGTCGGCCAGGCCGACGTCCTCGGACGCGATCACCACCATGCGCCGCGCCACAAACAGCGGATCCTCGCCCGACTGCAGCATGCGCGCCAGGTAGTACAGCGTGGCGTCCGGGTCCGAGCCGCGCACCGACTTGTGGAAGGCCGAGATGGTGTCGTAGTGCTGGTCGCCCGCGCGGTCGTACACCAGCGTCTTGGTCAGCGCCGCCTTGAGCTCGTCTTTCGTCATGGGGGCCGCCGCCGCCGCCGCCGCCGCGTCGCCCGGCCCGTCGCGCGGCCGCGCCGCAATCGACAGCGCCAGGTCCAGCAGGTTGAGCGCCGTCCGGGCGTCGCCGTCCGAGAAGGCGGCCAGGTAGCCGAGCAGCTCCTCGTCGATGATGGGGGAGAGGGTGCGGGCGGGCGCGGACGCGGTCGTCTCTGTCGTCTCTGTCGTCTCTTCTGATGAGGCCGCCGCCGGGTCACCGCCACCCACCGCCACGCCCGTCTCCAGCAGCACCGCCCGCGCCAGGATGCGCTGCACGTCCTCGCGCGTCAGCGGCGCCAGCGTGAAGGTGCGGCAGCGCGACAGCAGCGCGTTGACGATGCGGAACGACGGGTTCTCGGTGGTGGCGCCGATCAGCGTGATGGTGCCGGCCTCGACGGGCTTGAGGAAGACGTCCTGCTGCGCCTTGGTGAAGCGGTGGATCTCGTCGCAGAACAGGATCGTCTTGCGGCCGGTCAGCGCCAGCTCGTGGGCCGCGTCCTGGAACAGCTTCTTGCACTCGGCCACGCCGCCGCTGCTCGTCGCGTTCATCTCCACGAAGCGGCTGCCCACGCGCGCCGCGATGCACCGCGCAATCGTCGTCTTGCCCGTGCCCGACCCGCCCCACAGGATCATCGACGGCACCCGGTCCGCCTCGATCAGCGCCCGCAGCACCCCGTGCCGGCCCACCAGGTCCTGCCCGCACACCTCGTCCAGCGTCTGCGGCCGCATGCGCTCCGCCAGCGGCGCCGCCTTGTTCGTGCGCGAGCGCTTCGTCGTCGGCGCCGCCGCCGCCGCGTCCGGCGACGACGCGTCGTGGCCCGGGCCCTCGTCGAACCGCCGCTTCACGCCGCCGCCGCCGCCGCCGCCGCCGCCGGCCTTCTTCCCCGGGCTGATCGGCAGCGTGAACGTCGACGCTGCTGCTGCTGCTGCTGCCGACGGCTGCTGCAGGGCCGGCGGCGGCGACTTCCGCCGTGCAGCACTTGTGTCGCCGTTTGTCTGTGCTGCGTCCTCGGCCGCTCTTTGTTGCCGCTTCGCCGCGGGCGTCTGGAAGAAGCTGGCGGCGGATCGCTTCGGCTGCGACCCCGTGACCGATCCGGACCTTGCAGGGCCCAGTGATGGTGAGCTTGACGGCGATGCTGTGCCGTTGGTCGGCGCACTGCCGCCGTCCTCGGCCAGATGCGTCGTGCAGCCGGCGTCGAGGTGGGCGTTGATGTCGACCGACCGCACGTGTTTTGCGCAGATCGGGCAGTCGACAACGGCGGTGGACGGCGGGGCCGCCTGCGTGCGGGAGAACATGGTCGCTGGCTGTCGCTGGCTGTCGCTGGTGGTCGCTGGTGTCGCAGATGGGCGGCGTACCCGATGCTGGTGGAATGCAGTCAAAGAGCGTGCGTGGTGGTTTCGAGACGCGTCTCCTGGAAGCCGGCGTGACGCGCTAAACTACAGGGGCAAAATTACGAAATACAGGGGATGCGGGAAGGCGGTGGCGAGCAGCAGAATGGTCACAGCGCACAGCCCACGAAGGACAGCAAAGGGCACATTAGTATACATGGCTTCTTCTTGTTTTCTATTTGATCGGTATCTATCATAATCTGTTCGTAGGAGAGGCGAAACACGTCGCAACGCACGCTATCCAGGAAAGCGACCGAAGAACGAACAACGTCGAGAACGCATGGCATTGTCGACAGTCTTTCTAGACCATGAACGACTCGCCGCAGCCGCATTCCTCCTCTGTTGTGGTTAGCATTGCGTCTTGGGGGTGACGGAAAGGACTCGGGGAACGGAACGCACTGATGTTCGGGTTGCGGAACACAAACCGCTGGCTCAGCTTGTCCTCCACCCAGTCCATCTCGCTGCCGATGATGCTGAACAGCGCCTTGCTGTCGACCAGCACCCGCACGCCGTCCTGCTCCACCAGCTCGTCGAACGGGCCCGGCTTCTCCACGTACTCCAGGTTGTACGCCAGCCCGCTGCACCCGCGGTTGCGCACCCCCACCTTGAGCAGCTTCGGCGCCGGGCCCTCCAGCAGCGACCGCACGTGGTCCACCGCCGCCGGCGTCAGCCGCATCGCCGCCTTGCGCGGCGACCGCAGCCGGCTGCGTTTCGGCTTGGCCGCGGTGCCGGTGGGGGGCGCGGCGGCGGCTGCCGCTGTGGTTGCTGTTGTTGTTGTTGCTGCTGGTGCTGCTGCTGGTGTTGTGGGCGTTTCTGTAGATGGTGTCGCTGTTGCTGCGGCTGTCCTTTCCGCTTGGAGCGGGGCCGCTTCTGCCGCGCTCTCCTCGTCCAGCGCCTCCACCGGCGGCGGCGGCGGCGGCGGGCGCATCGTCATCGGCGGCACCGTCGTGGGGTAGAGCGTGTAGCGCTTGAACGACGTGGGCACGGGCGTGGTGCTCGTCGCCGCGGGCGTGGCCCGGTCGGCGTCCCGCTCGACGGCCGCGGCACGGGCGGCGGTGCTGGCCGACATGAAACGGCGGCCGCGCGGGGCGCCGAACAAGACGGCCGACGACCGCGGCGGCGGCGCGGCAGATGGCGGTACTGCGACCGACGCAGCATGCTGGGTCTGGAAATGCCGCCGCGGCTGGTGTGGTTGCTGCTGCTGCGGGTGGTCCATCCATTGCCGGCCGGCGGCGAGGGCGTGTTGCTGCTGCTGCTGCTGCCGCAGCAGCGTCTGCCGGCAGAAGAGACAGACGGCCGCCGTCGACGACGCGCGGCGGGAAAGTGTGCTGTTCATTGTGCGTGTTTTGGTCGTGAAGGGTGTGAATGGGAGACGAAAGGAACCAGAGGAAGAGCAGTGTTGCGCGGTCGGCTAAGTTGACAAAAGAACAGTGTGGAAATTGGCCGAGGTGGGGGCGAGGCTGGACAGTGCGCAGGTGACAGTCGCTCAGCTGACCAATGCCGTCACACTGTGCTTACGTACCCGGCATCGGCCGGGCCAATGGGGAGCGGCGCAATGGTCACGGCTGCGGCCATTCAGGGCCAAAGTGGCATGGACGGCGAATCGATCTTACGATGTCGGCAGATGAGCTTCCGGATCGATCCCAATGTTTCCGGATCGCTTCCGGTCTTGGCACAGGGACAGACACAATACAGAAACAGAAACGCCATTTCATGCCGCCTTTAAACGAGGAAAAAAACGAATAGCCAGAAAGGACGAGACGTCACGACGACACGACGACACGAAGACACAACCCACGAACCACGGTCAGGGCCCCTCCTCCGCCTCCACCGCCCGCTTGACGTCGGCCACGGCCGTGCGCGCCGCCTTCTTCAGCTCCATGCGCTCATCCGCCTCGCGGTACTTCTCCCAGCTGTCGAGGCCCTCGGTGGCCTGGATGCTGAGCGTCTCGTAGCCCTGGCGGATGACCTCGGCGACCTGCAGCGACGTCAGGCCGCCGCCCTTGACGCGGCTGCCGGTGCGGCCGGTGGTCTTGCCGCTGCCGCTGCCGTCCTGCAGCATCTGCTTGTAGTGCGCGTTCACGCGCAGCAGCGTGTCGATGCCGTTGGTCGGCCGCGCCGCCAGCCCGTACGTGTCGCGGAAGCGCTCCAGCAGGTCGCCCGCCTCGACCACCTTGTAGAACAGGTCGTCGTACGCGGCCGGCGTCGGCAGGAACGCCTCGCCCGCCGACAGGCCCAGCGCGATCAGGTTGACCACGTGGTCCAGCAGCGTGGCCAGCTCGTGGGGGAGGGGGAGGGGTTTCCCGGGCGCGGGTCCTTTCCCGGCCGCGGCCGATACCGCCGACACCACCCCCAGGTCCGCCGCGTACGTCGTCAGGAAGCGCACCAGCCCCAGCAGCGCGCGGAACAGCTCGGGCCAGTGCGGGTAGGCCAGGCGCGTGCGCGTGCGCGACAGGTGGGCGACCAGGCGCAGCAGGATGCCGACGCACAGCGTGTACAGGCCGACGTCGAGGCGGCGGCGCAGGTTGTGCGTGACGCCGTCGACCATGGCGTCGAGCAGGCTGGCGGCCAGCGGGCGCGGCTGCCGGACCAGCGGCAGGTGCGGCGGGCGCTGGCGGCACAGGCGCACGGGCGTGGCGGCGTCGTCGGCGGCGCTGCACAGCCGCTTGCACAGCGCCGGGTCCTCGATCAGCAGCCGGAACACCATCAGCGCCAGGTGCGTGTAGGCGGTGGCGCGCGGCGAGCGGTACGCGTTCTGCAGCAGGTACGACGTCAGGGACACGAAGCTGGCAAAGGGCGTCTCGGTGGAGGGGGCTCCGTCGGCCGGCTCGGACGAGGCCGCCCCGGCCGCCCCGGCCGCCGCCGCCGGCTGCGCCCCCAGCGTCACCAGGTTGAGGCAGAACAGCTTGTTGGCGTGCGTAAAGTCGTACGTGGCCAGCAGCACGGCGGCCGCGCTGCCCGGGAGCGCGGCAAACATCTTCTTGGCCGTCTCGGCGTCGTAGACGGGGGTCCCGGCCGGGCTCGCGGCCGTCTTGGCACTGCCGCCCAGCCCCAGCAGCCCCAGCGTGCTGGCCAGCGTCCAGCCGGCGGGCAGGTCGTCCTGGACGGCCAGGTACTGGCCGCGCAGCTGGCGGCAGGCGGCGCCGACGCTCCACAGGATGCGCTGGATGGCCTGCTCGTTGACAAAGTCGGCGAGGCGCAGCTGGTACGGGTTCTGGAACTCGAACTTGTTGTAGTTGGCCAGCAGGCCGACGAGCGTGAACGGGCGCGCGGCGGCGGCGGGGTCGTCGAGGATGGTCTGGGGGTCAGATTCTGTATCTCTCTCTCTCTCGACGTCCCCGGGAAGCTCACCCGCATAATGGACCCAAACAGGTCCCGCTGGATAAAGTACGTCAGCAGCGTCGTCTGGTACGCGCCCGCCGTCATGGCCAGCGCCGCGTCGACGGCCGCCGCCCGCACCGCCGCGCTGCGCCCGTGCCGCAGCAGCTGGTCCAGCGCGCCGGCAAAGTCCGACAGCACCGCGTCGACGCGGTCCAGGCCGGCCAGCAGCGCGATCGCGTCCGACGACGGGTTCGTGTACTTCTTGGCCAGCACCGCCGACAAAAACGTCGTCAGCGTCGCCAGCGCGTGCTCGACCGCCGCCGGCGAGGCATGCGCGGTCGACGGCCGCGCGAGCGACGACGACGACGACGTCGACGACACCGACGGGCGCACGACGGCCGCCGCCGGTGCGCCGCCCCCAGCCACGGATCCGTTCAGCCGGTGGTGGCCGTTGACGCGGCTTGTTCTTGTTGGAGGGGAGGTGGCTGCTGCTGCTGCTGTCGGCGCGGCGCGTGTAGACCCCCGGGTGTCTGCCCCGGCCCCGGCCCCGGCCCCGGTCACCAGCACGGCCACGGCGCGCGCAAACAGCTGCCGCGTCTGGGCCTCCAGCAGCAACAGGTCGGCCGCGGACAGCGCGTCGATGCGCTGGCGCAGGGCGCGGCGGTCGGGCCGCAACAGGAAAAACTCGGCCCAGAAGCCCTCGGAGCGGGTGCGCGCGGAACCGCCGCCGTCGGCATCGAGGTCGTCGGCGGCGTCGGCCAGGAGCTCGTCGTAGAGATGGACGATCTTGGGCTGGAAGACGTCGGGGCGCGGCTGCTGCGCCAGCGGGGACTGCTCCATGGGGGGAGGGAGAAAGGCGTGTCGGGGAGGAGTGTCGGGGGAGGGATGAGAGAAACAGGGCGAGAACGGAGAGAGAGACGAAGGGAGGTCGGAAACGGAAACGGGGGGGGGACAGTCAAGCCGAGGCGAGGTGGCGGGGACCTCGGAGGCCGCTGAAGACGAAGAGGGCGGCTCTCTCGATGGTGGAATCGGCGTCGTCTGAGCTATGGTCGTCGCGTTCGTTGTAGCTTTTCGTCGGGCCGTCGTCGTCGTCGTCGCCGTGCTACCAGGGGATGGACAGGGGCGGAAAGCGAGCCGTGAAACAGAAAGCTGGGGCCCGGCCGTTAGCGGCGCTAGGGCTGCTCAGGGGCTTACGACAGCGCACACCGCCTTCAGCATGAACTCATAACCTCCAAGACAACACTCGTCAAAAGGACCTCGTCATGACCATCACTCAAAAGATCCGTAACCGTCGTCTTATTCTTCCGTCCCAGCCTAAACGCCATATGGATATATGTACAGTCCCCCAAGATCTATGCCAAAAATGCAACAGTATACACAAAGACGGCCCTCCTCGCCGCAGGCTACGCCATGTAGTACTCCTTCCACGACGCCGGGGCGCGGTCGGCGCCGCTCTCGGCCCGCGCAGCCCGCCACGCCGCGCGCACGCCCGGCTCCGCGCGCAGCAGCGCGGCGCCCAGGCGGCCGACCTCCTGGATGGCGCGGCGGCCCAGGCTGAAGGGCGTGAAGAAGAGGTGGCGGTCGGGCGCGTCGCAGACGACGAGCCCCGGCGGCGTGTTGACGGACGCCGTGTCGGCCGGCCGGCTCTTCTGCGGGCCCAGCCCGGCCTTGCCGCCGCTGCCGCTGCCGATCTCGACCGTGTACGGCTTGGCCGTGCTCGCCGTCGCCGTGCCCAGACACGGCTTGCGCACAAACGCAAACGCCTCCGCCGCCGGCAGCGTGCCGAACTTGCGCCGGTCCGTCAGCCCGCCCGCCTTCAGCTGCCCGTCGATCATCGCGTCCAGGATGTAGTCCGCCATCGGGAACACCGTGCCGTCGCGGTGCAGGGCCGGGCGCCCCGGCGGCGCCGGGTCGGCGCGCCGGCTGTGCGGCGTCGTGCCGTTGGCCGGCTTCATCGATAGAAAGCCGGCCTTGTGAAACCCATCGATGCTCGGTTCCGGACTCGCCTGGCTCGCCTGGCTGGTCTGGCTCGCCTGGCTGGGCGTCGGGCTCGCCTCCGTCGGCCCCGACTTGGCCACCCACTGGGCCATCTCGGCCTCGACGCGCTCGTTCCACAGCTGCGTCAGCCGCACGGCGCGGCGCACGTGCTCCGGCTTGGTGTGCAGCAGCGGCGCCGCCGGCCGCTCCATCTTCCAGCCGGGCAGGACCGACGGGTCCAGCAGCAGCGGCACCATGACGCGGAACGGCGCCGACGCGGCGTCGGTCCACGGCAGCGCGGCCGGCGCCGGCGCGCTCGCCCGGATCTCTTTTCCGGCGGCGTCGCGCGGCACGGCCGTGGGGTCCGAGTAGGCGGCCGAGCGCGGGTCCTGGGCGGCCTGGAAGAGCGCCTCGATCTGGGCAAAGAGGTCGCCCACCATGGCCACGACCAGGTCCTGGGCCGGGCCGGCCGGGAACGCGGCCAGCGACCACACGTCCCACGGGCCGACGGAGACGATCCAGACCGTGTCCCGCGGCGGGCGCGGCGGCGGCGGCTGCGCCAGAAAGGCGTCGATCTGCGCGCGCAGGTCCGGCCCGTCGGCCGGCACCGGGTACGCCGTGGCCACGTACGAGAAGTCGTCCGCCGGCTTGGCGCCGCGGGCGGCCGCCACCACCGCGTCCGTCGCCTCGCCGTACAGCGCGTTGCTGCTGAGCGAGCGGCGCGGCAGGTCGAGCGCGGGCACGAACGACTGGTAGGTGGTGCAGCGGAGCTGTGGTCGGTCAGTATACGAGTACAGCAATATCAACCAACAGAGCAGAGAGAAACACACCTCCACACACAGCTCCTCCGTCCACGCGGTGCTGTTGTTGTCGCGCAGCGCGCGCCCGTCGATCGGAATGTTCTGCAGCCGCGACGTCGCCACGTCGTTCTCGCCAAACACGACCACGCGCAGCCCGCCGCCGGCCGCCGCGTCGCGCGCGTTGGCGTCTGCCTCCGGCGGCCGCTTGCGCCGCTTCGTGCCGCCGCCGAGCCGGTCGAGCACGCCCAGCGGGAACGGCCAGAACCCGNNCGCCGCCGCCGCCCGCCGTGCGCGCCAGCGGGCCCGACAACACCACCACCAGCGCCGTCACAAACGCCGCCACGCACAGCAGCAGCCGCGGGCCGCCGCGGCCGGCGCGCCGCAGCCCGTAGCGCAACAGCGCCGTGCCGTACTGCAACAGGCCGCCCGCGCGCAGCACGCGGCCCCTGCTCGGCCGCCCGCCGCCGGCGGCGGCCGGGCTGTCCGCCGCGGCCACCATGACTGCTGGGGGGAGACGGGGAGAGCAAGGCGAGGCCCAGGGCGGGGGGAGAGAATCAAAGGCGGGAAACCATGCGTTGAGCGGACAGCAGAGCCGCGGGTGGTTCTTCGATCGGGACGTCGGCGAGAAAAGGCTCAGAACAATGGGAGGATTGTCTTGGGCCAAGAAGACGGCAGTCAATGCCAGGAATGCAGGAAAAGCAAAAACAGACAATAGACCAGAAACCGACAAAAATGGTAAAAGATACACAAAGAATGAGCCAGCACCAAAAAAAACAACCAAACAAAGCAAAGCGGCTGCGGCTGCGGTCGTAGTCGGCGAGGCGGTGCCAAGAAGAGGCGTTCTTGTCTCCGGGACCCGGCACAGGCGCTGGGATCGGGTTATATTGGCTGGCCCGTGGGAACGTGCAGGGCAGGGCAGGGCCCCGTTAGCGCGAACCCGCGCGGGCGACACGCGTAGCTTACGACACTGGTGCTGGGGGGGGGGTCCGCCGCCCGGTTTTCCCTCTTCTCGCTGTCGCGGCGCCCTCTCCCTGGCGTCGCAGGGCCGCTCTTGCCCGCGGCAGCCCGCGGCAGCCGCTGGCGTGGCCAGTATTTCCGGGGGGCCGTTGGCGATCAGCAGGCGCGCCGCGTGTCCTCTTTCCCCATGGAGAATGCAGCCACGAAGAAAGCCTCGTCAGCTGGTGGAGCCGCGGTGGGGGCGCTGCAGACGCCGGCAGCGGCCGCTGTCAAGGTGAAACTTGACACTCGGAGCAGAGGGCTCAGTGCTCACCATGCGAGTAATACTCAGTAGTACTGTATATACGGAGCACAATTTAAGACACGCAAGTCCCGCGACGTCAGCCGAAACACCTCTGTATTGTCTCGTCTTCGCGCCGCGCCCAAACCAAAAGCAAACCGCCGCCCCGTGTCCATGACCGGTGTTTTCTTTTCTTGGCTCGTTTCTCCCGGCTTTTTTTGATGATGCCTCCGGATGTTCCTGTCCCTTGCCCTTTCCTTGTCCATGCCCGCCGCCCCGGTGTCCCAGTGTTGTTGTTTCCCTCCCCCCTGGCGATAATTCCCAAAACAAAAAAAACGAAAGGAGGGTTAATATACATCGTGCCGCCGCAAACTTTTGTACAGATGAGCAGGAAAGAAAACCGAAAAAGAAGCAAAAGGCGTAAAAGGGCTCCAAAACACGCGAAACACGCGGAAAACAATGCACAGGCAGAAAGATCGGCCATGCCGGGCAGCGGCCCGCCCATTCACCCCGTCGTTCTCCCGTGCAGCCCAACGGGACAGGCAGCGAACGCTCATTCCCGCGCCTACTCCTCTTCCGAGTCCACCTCGCTCTCCTCCTCGCTCTCCTCCGCCTCCAGCGCCTGGCTCAGCTCCACCGAGGGAATGGGCTCCTGGCTGCCGCTCCCCGGCCGCTGGAACTGCGCCTTGATCTCCCGCAGCTTCTCAATGTTGCGCTCCTGCTCCAGCTTGCCCATCGGCTTGTGCTTCTTCGGCTTGCTCGGCTTGCCCACCGGCAGCCCCGCCGCGTCCACCGCCGGCGCCTTCTTCTCCGTCTTGATCCGCATCGCCGGGAAGTTGCGCACCACCAGGTCGTACAGCTTGCCCAGCGCGTCTTGTGACAGCTGGTCAATGTCCAGCTCCAGCTCGCCGTCTTCGCTCTCCTGGGGAAGGTTAGATTCGAAGACCACAATGGACAGACTGGAAGAAAGAAAAAAAAACATACCTCTTGATGCGTGTCCTTCTTGATGATGTCAATCGCCTTCTCCAGCTGCACCCCCGCCAGGTTGTTGATCCCATCCGTCACCACGCTCTTCTCCGCCAGGCCCAGCGCTCTCGACTTCGGCTTCTTCGAGACCGCCGCCGCCGTCGTCGCCGCTGCCGCCTTCTTGCCGCCCGCCCCGAGACCGCCGCTCTTGCGCACCGCGCCCAGCGCCTTCTTGTTCTTGCCCGCCTTGGCGCGCGCCGCCCGGTTGTTGCGCCGGCTGGCCTCTGCAGCCGCCAGCTTCATCTTTTCCTCCACGATCTGCTTCTGCAGCATGTTGGTCACCACCTGCTGCGTCACTATCACAGTCATGTCCGGCACCCGCGCCATCAGCAGCTTGTTGAGCCGGTCGTACTCCTCCTCCAGCCGCTTCACCAGCGCATCCACCGTGTCGCTCGACAGCGGCGCCCCTGACCCGTCGTCCAGCTCGTCGTCGCTATCCTCCAGCTCCGAGTCCGAGTCCTCGCCCTTGAGCGCCGTCGGGCTGACCACCGTCGTGTGCGCCGCCACCCAGCTGTCCTTCTCCGCCCACTTCTCCTTGAACAGGTCCTCCAGCCGGTCCGACGCGTTCACCACCTCGCCCTCAATGTTGAACTTGCGGCAGTTCTTCACAATCAGCAGCAGGTCGTTCTCGAAATCCTTCGCCGACGCGTACTCGCCCAGGTTCAGCTTCGTCTGCATCGTGCCCAGGTCCATCGGCTTCTTGATCACCTTGTGGTACGTCGGGATCTGCATCGCCACCGGGTCCACCGGCCGCAGGAACCAATGGTTGATCTCGTAGTGCTTGGCCTTCATCAGCTCCTTGAGCACCTCCTCGCAGAACCGGAACTCCGGCTGCTTCTTCTTCGTGTTCTTCGGCTCGTACCCAAGATCACGGTTCTTGGGCGGGTGGATCGGCCGCTTCGGCCGGTCGCCGTCGTTCTTGGCCGAGTCACGGCGTATGATCGGCACCCCGGACGAGGGCACGGCAAACACCGCTGTGTCCGCTGCGTGCGCCGCCGCCGCTGTCGCCGCGCCAGGCGACCCAGCCGAGACGGCGCCTGCAGGCAGGCCCGCCGCGGTCGGGCTCGCCGCCACCACCGCCGCGACCGAGTCCTCAATCGGTGTGACCGCCGCCCCGCGCGACTCGCGCCGCGCTGCCGCCCCGCGGGGCTCGGTGTGGCGCGTCGGCTGTGCCTTGGACTCCTTCTTCTCCGACTTCTGCGGCTCCCGCGCGGGGACGTCCGACAACCGCACAAAGACGTTGTCCACCAGCACCTTGGCCTCCTCGGTGATCGTGTTGCCGAGTCCGTTGAAGGACACCGAGTTTTCAAAGATCAAAAACACATCGTTGTTGAACTCGCCGTGGTTGGCGTACACCTTGTCGCGCAGGTTGCGCTCCAGCATGCCGATGTCTACTGGTTTCGCCACGCGCTGCGTGTAGGCGTCCCACAGCATCGGCCACTTCTTGTGCACCGGGTCCTTGAAATTGCCACCCGCCTTGGTCTTCTTCACACTGGCGAGAACACGGCGTATTTCGCGGTTGGCATACTCGGAGATCGGCGCATCGTCGAGATCCGGGTGTGCGAGGCTGCCCTCTTTCGCCATGGCTCGTACGCGTGGCGGCACCACAAAGGCCGACATGTCAATCTGGATGCCGGTCGTGTTGACAGAGATTGTGCCGTTCTCGGCCGGTTGCGCAGACGCAGCCGGCGCACTGGCGGACGCAGCGGCCGCCGCAGGGGTCACGCGCTCTTCGGCGTCCTCTGTCTTGGCTCGCTTTGCAGACGGCCCTTGTTCCACGTCGTCTTCGCGCGCTCTGGCCACCTTGACCGGTTGCGCATCCGCCATCACGGAATCGCTCCCAGCCGACCCGAACGCCGTTTCCCGAGGCGGTTCGTCGCGGAGGGACGGCAGAAGGCTGGATGAGTGGTGCCCGTTTGACGAGGGTGCAGACGATCCAGGTGTGCTGAGCTTCTCCGACGCAATCTTTGTGCTATCGAAGGAGTTGCCTTCCGGCGCTTCGGAAACTGCGTCAATCATATCGACGTCTTCCTGAGACTCGGCTTTCGCATCGGATTCCCGTGCTGACTCATGCTCGGGTTGTGCTTCGGGCGCGGGCGCTGCTGGTGCCGGCATATCTGTGGCTGGCTTTGACGAGTGTGGCGCCGGTTCTGCGGGATCCGCCGGAGCACTTGTAGGTACGCTTTCGGGCGCACTCGCGATTGGCTGCTCGTCCTTTGCGGCCACTTCACTTGCGACGTCAGCGGCGGCGGCAACGGGTGAATGCGTTGCGGCATCAGGCGTCGCTTCTGCGGCGTCTAAGCCAGGAGACGAGGCTGTGGCGGGTGCTACTGCTGGTGTCTCAGCTGGTGCCTCTGCTGCTGGCTTGTCGGCAGAGAGCTCGGCATCAGCCGGTGCAGACTGAGCCGGCTCTGTGGACGTGGATGCATTGGCCACGAACGAGGCGGCGTTTTTGCTGCTGCTCTCAGCGAGAGTAGACACATCGACGGCGTCCACGGCCTCGGCAGCCTTCGACGGTGCCGAGCTGAGCACCGCTGGTGACGGAGAAAGGGCATCGGAGCGTCTGCAGTGAAGGTGTTAGTCATCCATGAATACGGGTTGCAGCGCGCAGACAAGCATGCAGGGTGGCAAGAAAGACAAGGCGAAGGAAAGAGAAACGGATGAGTCTAGGCATCGCATAGGAAAAGCAGGCAGCACCCCGATCCTGATCCGAGTCGAAGAGCATCATCTGCACAGCACGCGCAGAAAAAAAGAACAGCACATTAGGGAAGAGCAGGGCGAGGATTCATCCGACGGTCGTTGTATAAAGGTATACTGAAGGTGAAGAAAGACACACGAAGCCCATCCGCAAGGGAAGAAGGCAAGGAAAAGCAGCGAATCCGACAATGATGAATGCGACAGTGAATGCGACAGTGAATGCGACAGCTCCGTCGCACATATAAAGGGAACACCAAAAAAAGGAACTGCAAAAATAACAGGAAAGAGATCGCATCGCAAAACTTACCCGTTCACACCATTCGTGGCAGAGAGCTGCTCACCGGCAAGTGAAGCCATCTTGAGAGCCTGACTCTCGTCGGAGGGTGCGTGCTTCGTCGAGTAGGATAAAGGCGTGATGGCCATTCGAGGGGGCGATGCGCGCGGACAACGTGAAAGTGCGACGAACCGGAGAGTAGCCTTGGCACTGTACTTTCGATCGCGGTGCGTTCGCGGGAGGGGGGGAGGGGGTGGCAAAGGTGAGGCGAAGGGATCGCGAGGGATCGGGGAGCTGCGATGGCTGTCAGTGGTTGTAGGCAGAGCGACGGGCCAGGCATGCGCAAGGCAGCGCAAAGCGAATGACGTCGCGTCGCGATGGGCAAGGCCAGATAGCAAAAGCACCAGGCAGAAAAAGAGGTGTGGCTGAAGCTGACCTTGGTAGGAAGAAGGCTGGGGAGGGATGACGGTGGTTGGTGGAGGGTTGGTGGTATTATGTAATCGGCAAAGGGCGTCGAGGGGGGAGAAAAGAAAAAAAGAAGGGAAGAGAAAGCTTAAATGCGCGACTCGCCCGAGATAATACTAAAATAAGAACCGAAATAGATAAACGAGATAAATAGGAAGGGGAGAGATAAAATAAACAAAATAAAAAAAGAGTCAAAGCCGAGGGCTCGTTCTGGATGGCGAAAAAGGAAGGAAGGAGCGAACTAGTCAGCGCAAACAGATGCGTGGCGGCGGCGGCGTTGATTGGCTGGTGGGGGGCGGTTGCGTCGCGTTCGCTTTTTTGCAAAAAAATCCGGAAGAAAAAACGCACGTCAGGCGCGGTCGGAAGGCGGGAGGTATTTATTTCAAAACGACTGCTGGGCGCCGCTGATCTGTTCTTATCTCTGATTCGCCTATCCGCAGTGGCTGGACCAGAGCGAAAACAGTGGGGCGGTGGGGCGTGTGAGGGCAAAGGAAAAGTGGCCCGTGCCTGCATCCGTATTGTCCTTCTCCGTAAGCATACAAGTGCATGGGAAACGGCGCATGGAAGTACTCCGTGCGCCCGCGTTCCGTGGCTCCGGCAATGAACGAGCCGCACAGCCAATCAGGCGATGCGCCCAGCCCGGCCCAGCAGCAGCGCATCGCCTTTGCGGGAACAATAGAGCTGCATCAGAGAGCCTGCGTTCGTGACGGCACCGCGCATGCGAGCACAAAACACGGAACAAGATGAGACGGGAGGCACAAGACTGCGCACGCCCGCACGACAACGGCATGTGCGACGGTAGGGGCGCTGACGAGCTGCTCGCTGCTGGGGGGGGGGGGGCGTGCAGGCCTGATGCGCGCCGCACAGCATCGTCATCGACCGGGAAGGCTTTGTGAAGACGACGATGTTTCTCGAGATGCGACAAGGCACAGTAGGTCTTTCACCGTGTTTTTCCAGTTTCACACGGCTCAATCACTAATGTGGGTCCTAATAAAAGTCCTCCCGTCCATGGGGCTCGCGCAGCCAATCAGGAGTTGCGAAAGCGCGTCCCCCGGCGCAGTGCGGGAATAACACAGCCACAGCCTAATTTCCCAGCAGACCAAAATGGCGTCACCTGACCATATTCCGTAAGTCCGGCACGTGAATGCGCACGTGCAAGACGCCCG
Source organism: Ceratocystiopsis minuta (assembly GCA_001676865.1). Lineage (NCBI taxonomy): Eukaryota > Fungi > Ascomycota > Sordariomycetes > Ophiostomatales > Ophiostomataceae > Ceratocystiopsis > Ceratocystiopsis minuta. The sequence continues at coordinate 33,192 of LZPB01000037.1, forward strand.
TTTTTATGGGTCGAAAAGGCGGAAAAGAAAAAAAATACTGCCAGTCGAAAAAAAAGTTCCTAGGAAAAAAGCTCTGCTTTGATATCACCAAAATTTTCTCTTGCCCTTCCTTTCTCCGTAGGGCAGCCACTCCTTGCTTTGAACCTTGCGAGAGTGATACTTTAGACGAACGAAAATTTGTGCATCAGAGACTGGAAACGCTGATCGGATCGCATTGGTTGGGATTGCTTTGTTTTTTTTGTTGGCCTTTCTGCATCTCCTTTTGTTCTTTTCTGTTTCACCCTTTCACCCTTCTTCCCATGCCGGGAACGACGACCGCTCCCATCCGTTCTCTACACACAGCCTCCAAGATGCCGGCCACAAAACGGAAAGCACCGCCGATGCGGATAGCCCAGCCAAAGGTGACGACCAGCGCCAAGCAAGCCGTCCGCGCCCGCCTGAACGAAGCCAAGGCCAGCGTCGGGCCGTCCTCCGCACCAGCAAAGAACAGTGCCCCCATTGAGATCTCGAGCAGCGAGGAGGACGAGGAGGACGAGGAAGAGGACGCCGATGACGATGCCGAAGGCGAGGACGCAACAGGCCCGCTGCCAAACGGCAAGACCAGTGGCGTCCCGGGCAAGGCGACAAACGGCGTGCCGGCCGCGGCGGCGGACAGAGACGACGACGCGGAGGACGACGGCGCCTCGGACGGCGAGCCCACGTTTGGCGACCTCGTGCGCGAGCACGAGACCGTGGACATTGCGGCCGCGCTGGCGGCCGGGCAGAAGACCAAGGGGGCCGACGCCGACGACGACAGCGGCAGCCGCGCGGTGAACGGCACCGGCGCGGCGGTCGCGGCCGACGGCAGCCACGGCAGCGGCACCGTCACGACCACGGCGGCGGCGGCGGCGGCGGCGCCCACGTCGCTGGCGTCGCTCGGGCACCTGCTCAACGCGGCGCTGCGCACGGGCGACGACGCCAACCTCGAGGTGTGCTTCCACACGACCAACGACCCGACGTGGGTGCGCAACACGATCCAGCGGCTCGACTCGGCGCTCGCCGGCGTGCTGCTGCAGAAGCTGGCTGCGCGCATCCACCGCCGCCCCGGCCGCGCCCACACGCTCATCGGCTGGGTCCAGTGGACGCTCATCGCCCACGGCGGCGCCCTGCTGGCCGCCGCCTCCGCGTCCGGCCACGACGCCGTCACCCGCGCCCTGCACGACCTGCACCGCGTGCTCGAGGAGCGCGCCCGCGGGCTCAACAGCCTGCTGCTGCTCAAGGGCAAGCTCGACATGCTCGAGGCCCAGATGCAGATGCGCCGCCTGCAGCGCGTCCAGCGCGCGGCTGCGGCTGCCGCTGCCGCTCCGGGTGACAACAGCAGCAGCAACAACAGCCGCGCCGGCCGCGCGCTGCTACCGGACAGCGGCGCAGCCGCCGCGCTGGCCAGCCGCCCGCGGCGACGCCGCGTGGGCCGGGCCGGCGGCGACGTCGACATGGACGACGCCGACGACGACGAGTCGCTGGTGACCACGTTTGTGGAGGGCCGCGACGACGCAACGGGCGCCGGGGCCCACGGCCAGGTCCTGGTCAACGGGACGCTGGCGTCGGCGGAGGACGCGTTTGCCGCCGCCTCGGGGGATGAGGAGCTGGACAACGACGACGACGACGACGACGACGACGACGATGACAGCGAAGAGGACGATGACGAGGACGACGAAGACGAAGACGCCGAGGGCCGCGAGTTTATGGACATCGAGGCCGAGGAGGAGGACGAGGACGAGGACGAGGTCGACTTTGACGACGAGGACGACGAGGATGACGAGGACGACGAGGAGGCAGACGAGGGCCCGGCCCCGCCGCCGGCCAAGGTGCAGAAGAAGTCGGGCGGCGCCTTTTCCAAGCGGCGGTAAGGCCCAGACAAAAGCGAAAAAAACCAGTGAAAAGGGGCGGGCAGAAGAGGCGGTCTGACGGACCCCTGGGTGCATGTTGTTTACCATTTTGTAGTTTTTTTCAATCGCACGCATTGCATCGTCTTTTTCCATGGATTTAATGTCCCATTTCTTTTCATCAAGTCCTGGTATATATATTATATGTGGTGGCGTAGATTGAAACGCATGCTATCCGAAAAACGCTCCATGTCGTCACCCATGCTGGAAAAAAAGCCGTCTAAAATAAGAAAAACAAAAAAAGACATCCAAGAGACGACATCATCATCCTCAAGGATACACGCCCTGTCGCCAACGCTCCACCCGGTCGATCTGGACCTGCGGGGGTTGCCCCATCTGCATGGGCATCTGTCTCTGCATGCCCATCGGCATCTGCATCTGCATTGGCATCGCCTGCATCGGCATGCCCATGCCCATCGGCATCTGCAACGGCATGCCCCTCCCGCCGAAGCCGCCGAAGCCGCCGTTGTACCCAGGCGCAAAGCCGCCGGCCATCGTGTTGTTGCCATAGGGGTTGTTGTGCATGCCCATCATGCCCCCCATGCCGTTCATCCCGACACCGCCGTAGGGGACGGCACCGCCCATCATGCTGTTCTGGGTCCCCATGTTCATCCCCATGTACCCTCCTCCCATGGACGGAAGGTGAGCGGCACTGGCGCTGCCCATCAGCCCCGTCGCGCCCCATTGCCCAGGAGCACCGCGGTTGAGGTTGGTCTGCGACATCGTCATCGTGCGGCTACTCGGTATCCGCGAAGCCCGGTTTGCGCTCGTCGACTGGCCGCCCTTGCCCGAGCCGGCTGGCGCGGCGGACAAGAGGTCGGCCATCGACAACCGGCGGGAGAGTCGGCTCGATCCGGTCAGGGCGTGCAATGCCTGGTCGTTCACAGCAAGGCCGCCGCTGCCCTTGCCGCCCTTCATCTCCTGCTCACGCGCCTCCTTTTCGGCCTGCAGGCGCCGGCGACGCTGGCCCAGAGTCTCCTCTTCCTCCTCTGGCTGACGAGAAGCCTTCCCTTGTTTGGCGGCGTCCTTCCCGTTCGTGCCCTCGTCCAGATCGCCGAACTGGCTGAGCAGCTCCGCCGAGAAGGACGTGCTGACGGGGCGGGCGAGCGGCAGTTCGCTCCCCCTGCGGGCTTTCACCCGGTTGCGCCGCACCGCCAAGGGCTCATCCTCGGCATCGCTCGCATCGGAGCCGGGATCCGCGCCGGCACCGACATCGCTTCTTGGCGTCAGCTGTCCGCTACCCTGTCCAGGCGAGGGCAGGGGCCGCAAGGCGAGGACGCTCTGGCGCTTCACCGCATTGCCGCTGCTCAGGTACATGCTGACGGCGCCTGGATCCCGGCCCTGCAGACGGTCCCGCCGGCGGCTCAGCGGCTCGTTGTCTTCGAGCTCTTTCTTCTCCATCAGACCGAGCGGGCGGCTGAGGTCGGCGCTGGCGGCGACCACGTCGTTGTGGCCTGCTGTCTTGGCCGCATACAGCAGGCCGAGCGGGACGTCCTCGTCGTCGTCCATGCCGCCGTCTCCGCCTTCGTTGGCCGCGATCGGGTCCTCCCAGGCGAGGTTGACCTTCTTCACACGGCGTGTCTTGCGCTCGACCTCGGCCACAGCATCGAGCTCGAGGAGAGTGGAGTGCATGCCGTTCGGGAAGGCGCTCGTGATGGGGCGGGTGCGCATCTTCTGCTGCTGCTTTCGCAGATGAAGCTCCGCGAGAAGGGTGGTCGGTGCGCCGACGGCAAGGGTTTCCTCGTCCTCTTCGTCACCGTCGTCCTCGTCGTCCTCGTCGCGCGCGCCCTCCTCGCCAGACAGCTCGTCGTCGTCGGGTGCCATTAGGCCACCACCGCCATCACTGAGCCCTGGCGTGAGGGAGCCATCGCGGCCCAGGTTCTGGGACCGGTTGCGCTGCAGCCGGCCATGGCTCGACACCACACGGCCCGCGTCCGATGCGCTGTCGTGGCGACCGTCAACCGAGGAGCTGACTTTCCGGATATTGCCGACCAAGCCAAAAAAGGAGCTCCGCGACCGTGAGGCGCGCAACTGCGGTGCATCGTCTTTCTCGGCAGCCGCGGTGGCGCCAGTCAGCTGCTCCAACGTCAAGCTATGGGCCTTCTTCCGGTTCCGTTTCTTCGCCCCGCCATAGACTTCGGCGCCGAGATGGCCGGCAAAGGCGTGGTCGGTGAAGGCGCTGATGGGCGCATGCGCAGAGGCATCGAGGATGCTGTCGAGGGTGTCCATGGCAGAACCGTTCTTGGCCTCGATCGACGGCCCAGTCGCGGAGGGCAAGTCGAAGTAGGCGGACGCCCGGAGCTGGGGCGGGAGGTTGTCCAGGGCTGTGGACATACGGGTCTTGCGTTTCTCTGCGTCTAGGATGCGGGACGGACGGCGCAGTTTCATCGTCGAGCTGGCCGGTTGCTGCATGCTGTCGCGGACAGCCCCTGCTCCCGGAACGTCTGCGCTCGTTGGGCCATCCTCGGCTCTGAAACCGCCATCCGCTCCTGCGGAGAGATCATGCTGGGATGCTGACGGGGAATGGGAGGACAACCCGTCGGGCAGCGAACCAGACCTGTTGTATGGGAGCGATCCGATGTCGCTGCCCGTGGTCAGGTCGGGAAGCCAGGACTGGCGCTCTTGCTTGGGTGCTGGCTCCTGTCTGGCCTGGATCATCATACTCATGACCTGCGAGCGCCGCTCTGCAGCCTTGCTGCCCTTGTTGGAGAGCTTCGTAGGCAGCTGCAGCATGGCAGGCACAGGGGCGGGGTAGTACAGCATCGGGCGTCCGGTTGCAGGGTCCATGTAAGACGTCGGGCGCGGCGGCGGCTGCTGCGGGCGCGATTTCTTGACGGGCGGAGACATCGGTTGCGCCTCGTATGCTGTGCCCGGGTTCGCGTATCCCGGCAACTCGGGAACCTGATCCGCTGCCTCGTCCGGATCGCAGTGGACACCATCAAAGTCGCGGAATGCCCGCTGCGCCTGCTCAAACGTGGCGACCGATGCCGATGTTGTCGGCCGGTCTTGACGGGACACGTCGTACTGGGGAACGGCGTCCCCGTTCGCGGACTGCTCGGGCATCTCGTAGGCTGGAGCGCCTTGGCCCATATGGCTGTCTCGGTCGTGCGCGGCTTCTTGGGAATTCGGATACGGCTCATCGTTGAGGTGGAAGTCGTCTGGAGGCGATGGCAGGGGCGCGTCGTGGTAGGCAGACGCGGCAACGGGCTGCTCTGAAGAAGGCCATGCGTCGGGATGGCCGGCGACACGGAGCGTGTGGTCGTCTTCGCCGAGAGGCCTGCCGGCAGCAAGCACACGGTCCGCTTCGTCGAGGGCCGCCTGTGTCAGTGTGGTCGGAGGCTCCAGCTCGGCAATCTCGGGGAGCGAGAGCTTTCCGGAGCGCACGCTGCGCATGGAGCTCTTGCCGGTTCCGTGGCGCGACAAGAAGGGGAAGTAGTCGTCTCCGCCAGCGGTGATGGACTGGTCGGAGATGCCCAGAAAGTTGGCACCACTGACGCTGCCGTGCACACTTCCGCTGGCGCTGCCATTGCTCGTGGAGCGCTGCAGAATGCTGCCGGCGATCGACGACGCGGGCGACATGATGTAGTCGTGGGGGGAGAAGCCGCCGGAGCGGGCGGCGCTGTTCAGCTCGATGATGGAGTCGTGGCCGGAGTAAGCACGGAGCAGCTGGGGTCGAGGCGGGCGGTGGCTGGAGGCGCTGGCCGGCGTGGTTCGGCCGTCGGCAAGGAGGGAGGCGGGATCGGTGGTGTCGGAGGCAGCGCGGGTGCTGTTGGCACGGCGGACGCTGGCGGCGAGGAGAGAGGAGCGTCTGCTGTCGCTTCGCTTGAGTTCCTGGTGGGCTTCCCGGATGGCGTCTTCGATGGAATCGAATTGGGCGAGTTGCTCCGCGGAGGCCTCGAGATGGGCGACGTTGCCGACCAGGGCGCCGGAGCGGGCGTTGGGGTCGGGCACGGGATGGCGAAGAGGCAGATCGCCGTGGGAGGAGGTGGTGCGGACGATGGCTGGTGCTTCGGGCGGTGGTGGTGCGGATGGGAAGGAGGGCCGGACGAGGAGGGGAGGAAGCGCAGCAGAGACGGACGGGGCAGAGGGAGTCGAGTCGGACGGGGGAAGGGGATTTTGCAGCCTCGTATTTTGCGAGGTGTTTATTTGTGGCGCGTGGCGGCCCCTATTTCTTTCTGGTGATTGGGCCATGGCTGGGGATCGTGGCGCAGAGGGCGCAGATGCCGCAGAAGACGCTTCGCCTGTTTGGGACCTATTACAGTGGACGGGGCCGTGGTCAATGCTGGACTCAGACACCGTGCATGCCTGCAACGGGCGATCCGGTGGGCGGGCCTCTTTGTTTCTGCTTACCTCGGCGGCTCTGTCCAGGCCAGCAGGCCCTCGTGCTCCATCTTGTCGGGGCCGTCGTCGGCCGCGAGGCGGCTGGCGGGCTCTTCGCCGTCCAGCGACGACAAGGGCGTGCCGGCGGCAGCGCCGGCCAGGGCGAGGAAGGTGGTGGACGTGGGCGACGGCGAGAGGGCCGATGCGCCGGCAGACCAGGGCGAGTCGCGGCAGGTGGGGGAGCCGTCGGGGTCGTTGTCGAGGCGAGCGTAGCGAGGCGGGCTGTGGCCGCTGCTGGCCATGTTCTGCCTCGTCCGTGGTGGCCGGATGTCGCGGGGGTGCGCAATGCGGGAGAGAGAAGAAAGCGGAAAAAGAGAGGCAGCACGAGAGGGGAGGGAGAATGCTCGCCGCGGAATGCGCTCGTGGTGGTCTCAGTGCGGATTGTGGTGCATGGGCACTGGAATGCAGACTGACAGGGGGGACAAGGATGGGAAGCCGGCCGACGACGATAACAAAAGAAAAAAAAGACAAACAAAGGAAAGAAAACAAGCAAAGGAACGTCGACGGAAGGCAGCGAGGAATGGGCGGGTGTATGCAAAGGGCAAAAAAAAGAAGACAAAGAAAAGAGAGAGACAGAAGAAGACGAAAAACGAGAAAAGCAGAAAACGAGAAAACGAGAAAACGAGAAAACGAGAAAACGAGAAAACGAGAAAACGAGCCGTCGCCGAGCCGTAAAAACCGTCTGCGTAGATTCGACGGGACTCCCGCACCAAGTGACAGACGGCGCGGCAGACAAAACCGGATCGGCGTGCCTGGCTAAGGAAGATAAGGCGAGACGCAAACGGACCGCGCGGTGTGCGGAGGGGGGTGGGTGTTGACGGGGTTCGGGCGTGTCGTTCTAAGCTTCTTTTTGCTCTCTATCTTGCGATGCAACTCGGATGTTTTAGCCCAATCCTTGGTTCCTTCCTTCCTTTCCCGTCGTGCCTTAGTCTACGCATGGCTCCTTCTTTCCTTCTTTAATGGACAAAGTCGCTGCGAGGCAACCGCGAGCGGCAGTCTGCATTGGTCTTTCCCAGGCCAGCTGTGCAGCGCAAATTGCAGGGGCGCTTTCTGGCTGGGGGGGGGGGAAGGGGGAGGAAGGAACGACCGCGCGAGAATTCCCGCGAAATCCTGCCGTCTGTTCGATCCCCTGCGTCATCTATCGTGGCCATTCGCCCTATCTTTTGAGACGACGGGCCGCCTTATCGGCGCCCAGAAAGTGGCACATTCTGACACGTCCCGTCCGTTGCGACGCTGCGAGCGGAGGGTGGAGCCGGCCCAGAACCACCCACGATCGCACACACGCGACCCCCGTACTCGCAGCCCGCCTATAGGGCCAGCGCGCAAGATGACGCTCTGGCTATCTCTGCCAATCGAGAGCGGCTGCGCCGTCCGCTGGACGTTGCACGAAAAGGAAATTGGCCGCGCCCGTGAAATTGCCCCGGGCGACGAGAGGACGGGACGAAAGAAAGCAGAGCATGCGGTCTGTGTGTCTCTCTTATCTCGAGACCGCTTGGCAACGCGGGCAGGGGTTGTGCGCCGGGCCCATGGGCAGCAGCAGCAAGGGCGGCCAGACGTTTGTTCTTTCCTTCTTCACTCGTATTCTGCGCCCTCTGTGCCACGTGCCGCACGCAGCACCCGCCTGTCTCGGAGCCAGCAGTGCGTGCGCCCGTCGTGCGTCGCGGGCCAATCGCAGTCGTGGCTTCTCCGAACAAGGCCGCAGCGTCGCGGGATGCAGTGCGACCAGGCTTGCTCCTGCCAAGGTCGGCCGGTCGTGCTTGCCCGCTGCTTCCGCGGCCCACCGCTCGTCCCGGTTTTACGTTTCGATGTGTCGTCCTTTCGCAGGCTTCTCCACCCGAAAAAATCGCTTGTCACAGGGCCCTGCGCGCTATGCCGGGGGGTACTTTCCTAAGTTGTATAATTTCGAATACGATGATTTCTACTGAGGGCTTGTAAGATATTGTCCCTATGGACTCGTGGCTTTTGCTGGTCGATGCGCTTGCCGCTGTCGGTCCTTTTCGGCTAGTCTATTTGTCCCATTTCTGCCGCTTCCGGCACCCAGTCCTTTTGACTCGTAAGCTGCCGCAGTAGGCCGCACACTAAACGCCCGCTAGAAAACCCGTCGCCTTTTTCCCCCTTCCGGGATTCTTTGTCGTTTTGGCCATCTGCTCGTATCGTAGATGCGCGATCGGTCGAAACTGGCCTGGACCTGTCGTTCTTCGGTCTCATGTCTCACGCGGCCCCGCCACCATCGAGAACTGGCCGCCTGCCCCGGCCCAGAGCAGCGCGCGGCCCTTCAGCGCCTGGCCGCCGATCGGCTGGAGCGTCATCACCTCGTCGGGCGCACGGCTGCCCAGCCCCAGCTGCTGCCGTTCGTTGAAGCCGGTCGCAAAGGCCGCGTGCGGGGCCGCGCCGGTGACCAGGATGGTGTGGTCGGTTCCGCACGCGGCGGCGATGCAGCGTTCGCTGGATCCGGTCGGGAGGGGGACGGCGGTCGGCAGCAGGCAGATGGCCGGCCGGCCGTGGGCGTCGGTCTGCACGGCCGGGTGGTCTTTCCCCAGCGCGAGCCCCAGCTGTCCAATGTCCAGACGACCCCACGCCAGACACCGCCCGTCCGCCGTGACGGCCACCGAGTGGTGGCCGCCGCCCGCCAGGGCCACGACGCCCTGGCCAGCCAGGGCGCGCACCTCCGTCGGGACGGCCATCGATGGCGGCCCGCGGGCCTCCGCGCTCGGATGATCCGCAGCCAGCGCGCGCATCTCCTTCTGCAGCTTCGGCGGCGGCGGCAGCTGCTCGAGCTCGAGCCCGCCCGCACTGCGGCCGGACACGGTGCCCGCGGGGTCGGCGCCCGTCTCGCCGAACGAGTCGAGCCCCCAGGCCCAGACGCGGTGGCGCGTGTCGACGGCAAAGGCGTGGTATTCGCCGGACGCGATGGCCTGGGCGCGCGCGCCGCTCGGCAGCGCGACCCGGTGCGGCGCGAGGGCGACGCGCAGGAGACGGCCCTCCTTGTCGTGCGGGCACTGCCGGTCGAAGAGCCGGAAGCCCAGCTGGTGCTGGGCGCCGCTGCCCCAGGCCCAGACACGGCCGCTGCGGTCGAGGGCCAGCGCGTGGTTCGCCCCGACGGCGAGCTGCGTGATGCCGTCCAGGCCGGCGATGCGTGCCGGCGTGGGCTGCTGGTGGATGTAGCTGCTGCTGTTGCTGCCGGGGGAGAACACCTCGTTCCCGTCTGGGGTGCGGAACGAACCCCAGCCATAGACGGCGCCGGTCGTCGTCAGGACAAAGCTGCTGCTGTCGCCCGCGGCCACCTGCGCAAAGACGGTCCCCGGTGGGAAGGCGTCCATCGGCACGGCTGTTGGTGTGCTCTCGCGGGGGTTGAGCTCGGCCTCGTCGTTGTCGTTGTCGTTGTCGTCGTCGTTGTCGTCTGCCTCGGCGTCTTTCGTCGGTGCCTCCCACGCGGTCTCGCGTCCGAGAGCGCCGTTGTCGTTGACCCCCCAGGTCAGGATCCGGTTGTCTCGTGTGAGTGCGATGCTGTGCATGCCGCCGCATGCCACCTGGACGACCTCGAAGCCGGTGCTCAGAAAGGGGTTCAGCACGGGGCGTTTCGCTTCAGTGACCTTGGGCCCCAGACCGAGCTCGCCGGCTTCGCCATCTCCAAAAACGAAAACGTCCAGTCGTGTGGTGGGTGGGTGGTTCAGGACGGGGGGCGGTACATCCCCCCGGGAGGACGAGCTCGGCCCTGCCAGCCGCTGGCGCTTGACCGGCCGGTTGGATGGAGCCATGGTGATGGATGGTCTGAGTAGACGAGTAGAGCAGACCTTTACCATCAAGATGGATGCCAGATATAGAGAAGTGTAAGAGTGATGATTACAAAATACAAAAAAAAAAAAAAAAAGAATGACACACTCTGCGTTTAAACGTCTGTTTAGCCCTAATATGTCACTTCCAAGACCAACAACCAGCATAACGCCGAGTGCCCGTCATAGGGCTTTACGAGTATTGTGTTCGCCCCCAGACCGCAGGCTGCGCCTTCTACAATGGGAGTGCATGTGCCCACGTCACCGCGCAGCGTTTCTCTCGCAGCGTGACCGCTTTTACGTAATCGCGATGTTTTCTGTTGCGATCCTCACGGATCATCATTTGTCTATTTGTTCTTCTCTGCCCAGACGACGTGCTTTCGCTGACCGCCCTTTGGCATCGTGAACTCGAGGCCGCTCCACTTTCCGTGCAGACGAGAAATGTGGGCAACCCCATCTGGGCCAGGCGCGGTCGATTTATTCGTCTGACTCTTCCCTTTCTTCCTCGGCCTTTTATTCTCTTTCTCTCCTTTCTTTCCTTCTCTTGATCCTCCTCCCACTGCCTCCACGCCCTCTGTGGTCTCTGCATCGCACTCGTCTCTTCTTCGTCCACCCCACGTCTCTTCCGGCGAGACCCCTCTTTGTCCCTTTTCTACCCTTCGCCTCCCGTCTCTACCCGCCGCCTCCCTTGTCTCGCTGGACTCTCGCCCGCCTCACTTTTCAATTTTCAGCTTCACCCCCAGCCGCCTGATCCGACTATGCCGTCCATCGAATCAGCACCCACCCTCGCTTGATCGCCGATCTTCGCTCTGACGCCGCCCCTCCACGACTCCGGCGCCTCCATACGACAGCACAGCTTGCTGCACCCCGATCCCCCCTCCCAACCTGAAACCTTGTGTACCACGACCGCCCCAAGGCACACGACCCATGGCAGAGACCTCAGCGGGCCCGCGGCCGGCAGCCCGCCGCCGCTTCGTGCCCGTTCCGATCGAGACCACTGCCGAGAGCTACCGGCAGGGCCGCAAGAACGACATCAGCCTGCCCACCCCAGGAAGCGGCCAGGGCCCGCACCACACCATCGGCCCCGCGGGCGAGCTGACGCCGTCGCCGTCGCCGCTGTCGGCATCGCCACCGCCGCCGCCGGCGCCGGCCGTGTCCCCCCCGGCGGCGGCGGCGGCGGCGGCGGGTCTGTGGACGAAGCGGCGCGGCGCGCGGCATGCGCCGCGCAAGGAGAAGCGGCATTTTGCGCCGCAGCTGATCGACTTTTCGCGGCGGTCGCGGCGGTCGGGCGACGTGGGCCCGGCGACGAAGCCGACGGACAAGACGGACATCACGCCGCACCAGAACCACATCTATGCGCTGCGGCACCGCACCAAGCACCGCAAGGTGCAGTCGCTGGCGCGGCGCGAGTCGTGCGACGACGAGACGGCGGCGCACGTGTTCGAGACGCTGGCGCGCGAGGCCGAGGCGCGCATGCTGGAGAACGCGGCGCTGGCGGCGTTCCCCAACAGCCGCGCCCGGGCCGGCGGCGCCGAGCACTTTGTGCTGCGCGAGGGCTCCGAAGACGACAGCTACGGCAGCAGCCGAGCCGCCACCCCGGGCCGCCTGGCGAGTCACGACAGGAAGACGACGACGACCTCCGGGACGGCGGCAGCGGCGGCGACGACGACGACGACGACGCAGCACGCGCCCCGTGCGGTCGCATCCTTGCGGCGGCCGACGCTGCGCACGGCGCACCGCTCGCGGCGGGACTCGTCGATGGAAGACGTCGGCTGGGCGCTGCGCGAGCTGCAGCAGCACCACGAGCAGCTGGCCAAGGCGCGCGCGGAGCAGGCAGCGCCCGCAGCAGCGGCGGCGGCGGCCGCGGACGAGGCCGTGGCTGACGACACGCGCATGGACGGTGCTGCGGCGGACCGCGGCGAGGCGGCGGCGGCGGCGGCGGTGCGCAAGACGACCACGGCCAGCACGCCTGTGCGGTCGGCGTCAGCGACGACGACGCCGGCGCGCGCCGTGCACACGATCGCGGACCGGATCTCGACACTGGACCTGGACCGCATGAGCATCGAGAGCCCGCCCAACGACGCGCTGTGGACGACGCACGCCGAGCGGCGGCAGACGGACGACGGGATCGGCGGGGGCCGGCCGGCCGGCGACAGCAGCAGCATGCCGTTCATCCCGGAGGAGCCCACCGTGTTTCCCAGCGACGCCGAGGCGTACCAGGGCATCCCGGCGTACGCGCTGCGGCTGCGGGAGGCGGAGCGGCGCGGGTCGGGGGCGATCGAGGACTCGGATGACGACGACGACAACGGCCTGTTCGCCGGAGTGAACGGACCGTCGGCCGCGAAGGGCGGCGGCCTGGAAGCGGCCGAGGCGGCGGCGGCGGCGGCGGAGACGGGCGGGTTCCGGGGGCGCAACGCGTACGCGGGGTACCGCAACCGCGACATCTTTGCGTCGGAGCGCGAGGTGGAGCGGCTGCGCAAGAAGTCGCCGCCGATGCTGGGGGCGGGCCTGGTGTTCCGGCAGAGCGCGTCGCCGCAGCAGACCAAGCTGGAGACGGATTTCCTGTGGCACGCCGACGACGCGGCGGCGGCGGCGGCGGCGGGCGCGGCGACGGCGACGCTGGGCGGGCTGCTGGCGGTGGCGACGGTGGTGCAGGCGGCGGCGTCGGTCGTGGGGCTGCCGCCGGCCGGGTCGGAGGAGGCGGAGGTGCGGCGGCGGGCGAAGAAGAAGGACGTGCGGAAGCCGAACCGGATTGTGGTGAGTCCCGAGACGCGCGCTCGTGAACGGGGGAGGACAGGACGACGACGCTAATGACAGACCACCGCCCTCTCCCTCGTCCTGACGCTCCTGGCGACGCCGCTGGTGCACGCGGTGCTGGTGCTGTTCGGGGCGCCGTTCCTGGCGCAGACGGGCCGCACGCTGCTGTGCGCGGCGCACCTGGCCGTGCTGGGCCTGTTCCCGGCCATCTACACGTGCGGCACCGACGGCACGGGCGCGTGGCGTGCGCTGGCCACCGGCCGCCTGCGCGCGCTGGACCCGGCCGTCGGCGGCCTGTGGGGCGCCTGCGCCGGCGCCTGGCTCGGCGCCGTGCCCATCCCGCTGGACTGGGACCGGCCGTGGCAGCAGTGGCCGGTGACCGTCGTCGTCGGCCTGTACGTGGGGCACGCCGTGGGCCGGCTGGTCGGCGGCGCGGTGCCGCAGCGGTAGGGGTGTGGCAGGGAGACGGAAGAGGCGAGTCCGCCGGAATGTACGATGCCATCAGAACTCATAGACAACAACTGCTGCCCCTGTGCTACACCCCCTTGAGCGCCCGCCGCACACGCACCGGCTCCGCCCCCCGCCGCAGCCGCAGCGCCAGCGTCCACACGAACTCGACTGCGCGCGACGCGCCCACCACCAGGCCCAGCCACGCCCAGCGCCGGAGGTAGAGCCCGGTCACGGAGCGGGCCGTCGGCGGGTGCGGCAGCGGGCGGACGTCGTCCCCCTCGTGCGCCCGCCGCACCGCGTCAAACGCCGCCGGGTCGTCCGTGATCACCCCGTCCACGCCCGCCCGCACGCTCCAGTCCATCCACTCCGCCGCGTTGACCGTCCACACCAGCACCGTGCGTCCGCGCGCGTGCGCCGCGCGCAGGAACCGCCGGCCCCGCGGCCCGACCAGGATGCCCTGCAGCAGGTTGAAGCAGGCGACCGTGGGCGGCGGCGGCGGTGGTGCGGCGACCAGCTGCGCCTTGTCGTCGTCGCCGTCCCCGTCTTTCTCGTCGTCGCACCGCAGCAGCGCATAGGCCAGCGCCAGGCTCACGCCAATGTACGCAATCGGGAAGCCCGGCAGCGCCGCCCGGCTCGCCGCCATGTAGACCTCGTCCCAGCAGCCGACCACGATCCGCGAAGACCACGGCGCCGCGCCGGCTGCCGGCGCGGCTTGCCGGAGTGTGTCGGCGATACCCTCGAGGAGCGCCGTCGGGGCGTCGTCGCGCTGTTCTGTCAGCAGAAGGACCAGGTCTCGGAGAAAGAAAAGCACACCCACCTTGATGTCCAGCAGCACCCACACGTGCTCGCGGCCAGGCTCCGCCAGCAGCGCCAGCAGGTCGCCGAGACACGCCATGGGCTCGCCCTCTGCACCATCCGCCGCCAGCGCATCCCCATCCCGCGGCTGCTGCGGCTTCGTCCGCAGCGTCGACAGAAACGCCCAGTCGCAGTCGGCAATCCGCTCCGGCCGCCCAAAGCAGCGCCGCAGCGTCGCGTCGTGCGACAGCACCACCACCCGGTCGCGCGACAGGTGCACGTCCGTCTCCAGCGCCGCCGCCCGCCCGCCGTCGCCCGCCAGCGCCGCCCGGAACGCCGCCAGCGTGTTCTCCGGGTAGCGCGCCCGGAAGCCGCGGTGCGCAATGTTCTGCGGCAGCGGCCGCCCGCCGCCGTGGCTGCCCTCGCCCGTTGTTGTGCGCCGCGCTGTCGGTGCCCGTGCCACGGCCTCCCGAGAGTCCTCCGACGCTGGTGCGAGAGCCATGCTTGAAGGAGGCCGCTGCTATGTAAAGAAAAATAAAACAAAAAAAAGGGAGAGAACTCGAAACGGGAAGGTGAAGAGAGAAGCCCGTCTGGTGGTTGCTAGATTAGGCACAAGCACCTTACGAGTCCATATGCCGGTCGGACTTGCCAACACAAACTCCGGCCGGCCCGGCCCCACTCGTAACCAATGAATTTTGCTTCAGTCTTCGTTCATATATTGCGAAGAAGTTATTCATATATTGCGAAGAAATCGTTCATATATTGCGAAGAAATGGCTTCATATATTACCAATGAAAGAAAAACAGATCATATGTCGTCCAAAACAAGAATACCATCACTATGAGCCAATGGGTATACCCAATTCATATCCAAGGGAAAGCCTGCCCGCAAGAGTCGGTCCTGAGGCAAATTGAAACGCCTCCTCGACATAACCAAAAATAAACACGCTCGCTTTTTTATACGTTTTTCCACGTCCTCCCGCTCCCACCCAGTTCACATCGCATATCGACCCTCCATATTGCTGTCGCCGAATGTCTCGGCTGCAGCGCCGTGGCCGCTGTCCACCAGCCGGTACGACATGCTGCTAATGTCGAGACTGCTCAGCCCCAGATTCGCCAGGTCGCTCGCCGCCATCTCCTCGCCCGCCACCGAGCCCATGCTCTCGTCGCTGAAGCTCAGGACACTCTGCGCCGGCGCCGGGATGTTGCGCCGCCCGCCTTTCCCCGGCCCAGCAGACCCTGCCGGGTCCGCCATCGCAAAGCCCGACAGGTCCCAGGACTCCGGCGACCACCCATCCGCCGACGTTGTCGATGCGGCTGTCGTCGCCGTCGAAGCGGCCAGGCCAATGTCTGGCCCGCCGTAGATCGCGTCGTACACATTCAGCTGACCGCCATCCATCGAGCCCAGGAGTGCCTCCCAGTCGGCAGGCGTCACGTATGACGGCGACGCCGTCTTCACCATCTTCTGTTCCGGCTCGAGCAGTGACTGCGGTCTTTTCTGCTGCGACGAGAGCCGGCGCCGCGACTGCACGGGCGAACTGGGTTGCGCCATGTAGTCCAGCTTTGCTTTTTTCTGAGCAAACCTGCGCTGCTGCTGCTGCTGCTGCTGCTGATACGTCGCTGTCGCACGCCCTAGGATTTGCGATTGCGACATGGCCGACGGCGTGTCAACGGAGGACCGCGCCCGCGGGGGAAAGTCCAGCTCCATGTCCGTATCGCCAGTGATCAAGTCCAAGGTCGGGACCGTTCCAGTAGGCATGGTCATCCGCCGGGATTTCTCTTTCTGCAGAGAAAGATTGTCCTCGCCCATGGCAAAGCTGTTGTGGCGGCTGGCAAAGTGACGCTGCTGTGGCTGCGCGGCACGGTGCAGGGGAGCAGACATGGACAGGTTGGGGCTTGCTTGGGGCGCTGCAGCGGGTTCTTCGTCCAGAGGCACCAGTATGGTCGCCACGCGCTTGAAGTCGTAGAAGCCAGGGGCCTTGAGGCGACCGGCCATGTGGAGAACACTGCGAATGAGACGCCCCGTGTCCCTCATCATCTTGCTGTCTGGCTGCAGCTCCATGCTGTGGTACAGGAGCGTCATGCCGCAAACAAGAAGAAGGTCGGGTTTGTTCAGGCACATGGCGAATGCCATTCGGCGCTCCTCCAGCAAAGCAGCAATCCGCACAATGTGCTTGCTGGCATCGCTCACAACCAAAAGAGCAGGCTCCGCTCGGCTGCCCAGACTGGATCCAATCGCCGGCCGCCAGATCAGGGCGCGCGTGTAGTGAAAGGCCAACGACAGCAGCGGGGACCGGTTGTTCGTCACGCTCACCGACGGCTTTTCCTGGTGGAAGGTCAGGACGGCGAGGTGGGCGGGTAGCGAGTCCCGCCACTGGAGAAGGTCCGCTTCGAGAGAACGCATGCGCTGAAGAGACAGCTCTTGGGCCGAAGTCGCAGGGTAGTTCGTGTCGAGCACGTTGGCGAGGATGCGGGACAGTCGGAAGAGGGCCAGGGCGGAGGACAGGCGTGTGGACTCGCCTGGAAGGGACGGCCGGAAACCCGTCTCGGTGACGTACTCGTCGTCGACGTCCACGGGATATTCGGTCTGAATGTCGCCGTCCTTCAGCTGCTTCGGCAGGCCAAGAACGGCAGCGGAGAAACAGTCCAGCGTGTAGAGGGACCAGAACACCTTTTTGCGCGTCTCGATGGTTAGGGCGCCGAACGAGAAGCGCTTCTGGCTCTGGTGCAGGCCTAGCCGATGCAACAGGCCCACGGCAATGCCCTTGTAATAGAGAAGGCGCTTGTAGTCGGCGCGCATGGTGCAGTAGAGGACGGCGAGAACCAGGCATTGCAACGTGGCCATGGTGTTGTCCATGAGGACGGCGTCGAGGGCCCGCTGCCATTCTTGCTCGCAAATGGCAATCTGTTCCAGGTCCGGCTGGTCCCCGGAGAGGCCGGCAATGGCAAAAACCAGATAGAGCTGTGCCAGCTTGTGGTGGTTTTTGATTTTTTCTGCGTCGCTGGTGAACTCATCGTAGACATGCAAGAAGGAATGGCGGTGGAGAATGGGGAAGAGCGGCGACCACTCTTGGAAGTAGACGTTGACGCAACGGTCGGAAAAGAGACGAGGTGGCGCGCGTGTGGTCGGCACGGGCTGCTTCTTCACCAGCGGCTGGCAGCCCTGGATATGCAGGAACGCCTCTGGATGGAAGTCTAGGCATGGCTTGCCGCTCTCTTGCATACGTCTCTTGAAAATGTCTGGGGAAGGATTAGCAAAATAGCCTGGATTTCGTTGACCTCGGGGCGGATAAGACGGACCGATAAACGAACGTCCGCTGGAGGCACCCATATAGTAGGAATCGGAGTTCTCCACACCCAGCACCAGAGGCATCGCCTGCACGCGGAAGGTGTCCTCCTTTGGCAGAGACGCGGCAAGGGACGCCGTGTTCCCGTTGGCATCCTGGCAATCCATGGAACCGGCGGCGGCGTCCGCTCGACTTTGTTGCGGTGCTGTGGTTGTGGTTGCGGAAGCTAATGAGCCCGAAGATAAAGAGGTAGAAGAGGCAGGGGACTGGCTGGTGTTGGCATCGCTGCTGTGGGCAGCCGTGGCGGAAGCGGAGGAAGTGACCGAGACGGGTGGCGTCGACAGCAGAGGCGAGGTGGCCGTGTGGGAAGCGGCTGCGGTGGAGCGTTGGTTGCTGTGCATCTTGGAGAGAATGTCGAGCTTCTCTTCCTTCTCGTCGAGGATGTCTTTCAGCTCGCGGGTCTCCATCTCGAGCTGGCGCACGCGTTCTTCGAGTGACTCCGTGTAACCGCGCGGGAACGCCCGACGGCTGAGCTTGTCACTGGTGCGGCATTCGAAGCCGACGTTGGCACACTGGGTGCAGCACGGCCGGATGCCTGCGTGGGTGTGAGCAAGGGGCACAGGAGGGAGACCAATGCATAAGAGACGACTGACCATCGCATTTGACCTTCTTCGACCGACACCGGTCACACGCCTGAGCGATGCGGCTCTGGGAGCTCGTGCCAACCTTGATGACCTTCATTGGTAAGATGCCGGGCATGCTGGTGGCCCAGGGGGAGAGGAGAGAAAAGGCAGGAGGCAGAGGGAGAAGAAGAGAGAAGGAGAGAACAATGAATGAGTCGGCCGAGACGGCGGGGCGGCCTTCGGGGCTTTTACTCGCGAGGCTACAGAGTATGGAGAACGCCGCTGGCGGTGGGTCGCCAGGAATTTCGGCAACTCGTCGGTAACACCTGGAGCTTGTGCCTGTCGAGCGATGGGCTCTTTACCCAAACGAGCAAGGGTAGGCGCAGAGACGCAGCAGAGTGGAATGCGCTAGGGCAATGGACCGTGGAGAAAGTCTCTTCCAATGCTTTGAAGATGCAATATGCGAATTGGGAGTGGACGGCAGCTGTTGGCTTAGTGAGGCGTAAGAGGTGATGTCAAGCCGTGGAGAGAAACAGCGCAAGTTCCGGGGTTGTCTTTTTGTCCTACGATGAGGTTTTGAGGTTCTCTTGAGGTTCTCTCGGGGTTCTGGGTTCTCTGATATTGAATCATGAGGTGTCGGTCGAATGTAGGATGTCATAGGGAGACGATGGAAGAAAAGAGAAGAGAAGATGAGAGAAGGGGAAAACAGGGAGAAAGGGGGAGGAATAAAGGAAAGGGAGAGAATGAGAAGTGATAAAGGTCGATGATAAAAAGGGAAAGAACGAGGCGGAGAGCAGGTTAAGAGGTTTGATAACGCCTCAAACATGCAGGTGCATCGTCACAAATAGAAAGAGGGGGTCGGAGGTACTTTCCAAACAAAGAGAGAGGCGGGCGAGGCCAGACAACGTTAAAGACGGGTGGTGGGATGGGGAAAGTGCGGGGAGGAGCCACGCGTGCGAGGGAAGGAGCAAGATGCGGCCACGAGGCTGTTTCCCGACCGGGAGGATGGCGAGGTTCTACGACGCGAAAGAAGCAGCACCTTGGAGTGCTCCGTACCGTGCCCAGAGGAGCGGGTCTGGCCGATGATATCACGCACTTTTGCGGAGAAGCGCGGCGGGGAAGGGGCGATGCGATGGTCCATCACGGCCAGCCTTCCCCAGCCGTTGCTGGGGCCTGCCACTGCTGGACAGCCGTCATCAGCTGTTTGTCAGTGCGGGGTGGCATGATCGACACCTGTCGCAACGGCTAGCTGGGTATCAGGACACTGCCGTTCTCCTCGCCCTGTTCGCAAAGGGGCAAACAACGGCCGGCACAGAAGAGCATGATGATCGCGATCATGGAGCCACCTTTTCCCTGCGTGGCAAAGCGGAGGGCCAGGCGCGCGGGCGGCTGCGGCTCCGCTCGTTGGGATTCTGGGCAATACGGAGTCGATGTGCAAAACCGCCTTTCCCCATGCTTTTGCGCGGCTCCATTCCTCCCCCCCTGTCCTCTCCGCACGCTAGCAGGCTTACACGCAGAAGTACCTTGGTACCTGTTAGCGGCTCCGACGGTGGTCGGGCAGGCGACCGCGACGGAAACCGTACGATGCGATGCAGGCCGTCCCGCGCGGGGTCTCATCGGGATGACTCGGTGAGGGCGGGTCGAGGAGGCCTTGTCGCCCTCAGCTAAAGTCCTCTTCCTGGGTTTTGTCGTCGTCGTCGCCGTCGTTGTCGTCGTCGTTGTCGTGGCTCGAGTGATCGCTTTCGGCGATAGCCGTCGACTCGAGATACTGGACGACCGTTGGGTTTGTCAAGAGGCCAGCTCTCTGTTCAGGTCAGTAGGAGAGGAAGCGAGAGCGCCATTCACTGTAACGCCGGTTGGAGAGCGTTGCACTGCGCAATGGCCATAAAGGGAGGTGAAGACAGAAATAGGGGTCCAGAAAACAAACCGGGATGGACAAGGGGGATGGGCACGGGAAGGGAAATATCGGAATGAATCTTTGCATGCAAAGGGGCCTTCTCACGAAAACAGACACCAGCAAAACTCACCTCCGCTTCGAGCTCCTCCAGCGCCCGGCTGAGGATGCGCGACTCCAGGTCTCGGAGAAGGCCGGCCTGCGCGGCCACGTCGCTGCGCACGGTCGTGTCGCCGCCGGCGTCCATGTCGACGTCCTCCGGCGCGTGCGCTTCTGGTAGACGGCCCGCCACCGCTGCCGCCTGCTGCATGCGCTCCAGGTGCTCCTCCACGACCTGCTGCACGACGGTCACGACGCGGAGCCGCAGGATCGGCGCGAGCGGCTGGTTCTGCGTCAGCGCGGCGAAGCCGGTCTCGCTGTCGGCGCCGTCGCCGTCGCCGGAAGACCCCGTCTGCTCCGTGACGTCCTCGTCCTGCCAGAACACGCGCAGCTGCGTGGCGCCGTCCGTCTCCTGGCGCAGGCGGAAGTCGAGCCCGTCCTCCTCGTTGACGCACGCCAGGTGCGCAAAGGGACAGCGCCAGTGGACCTCGTCGTCGTCGCCGTCATCGTCGTCGCCGTCGTCGTCGCCATTCGCGTTCCCGCCCCGGCCCGGCCGCGCCCGCAGCGCAATCTCCAGCCGCGGCGAGCGGCCAAAGACGTGCAGCTTGGCCTGCGCCAGCGGGTCGTCGGGCAGCGGCTGGAACGGCAGGGCCAGGCGCGGGCTGGCCGCCTGCGGGTCGATGAAGCCGTAGCTGAACAGCATCTCGGCCGCGGGCTTGGACCGGTCGCCGCCCGTGTAGTCAATGGTGATTTCTGTGGGTGTTGTGGCTGCGTTGTCTTGCCGCGGCCAGGCGAGCAGCAGCACCTCCCCGTCGCCGTCCGGCTCCGCCGCCGCCGCCGCCGCCGCCGCCGCCGCCGCCGCCTCCTCGTAGAACGCCGTCGGCGTCGCGCTGTGGTTGGCCATGTCGATGCACGGCACCATGGCCGTGCCGGCGCGCGGCAGTCCCAGGCAGCGCGAGCGGTACCAGGCGTCGGCGCGGACCCAGTCGCGCAGCCGCACGCGCCCGTCGTCGCCGCCGCCGCCGTCGTCGCCGTCGCCGCCCGCGTCGTGCCGCCCGTCCGCCCACAGCGCGGCCTGCCACGCGGGCAGCGCCGACGAGCGCGCGCGCAGCGCGTCGAACTCGTGCTCCAGCGCCCAGCGCTTGGCCTCGAGCGCCACTTCCAGCGACGTGCCGCGCAGCAGCGCGCGCTCCGCGTCCGTCCACAGCGTCGGCAGCGGCGCCGCGGCCGCCAGCAGGAACCGCACGTACTCGGTCCAGGGCGTCGACAGGGCAACGGCGGCGGCGGCGGCGGCGGCGGCGGCGGGGCCGTCCGTCTTGCCGTGGGCGCGCGCCCGCGCGAGCACCAGCTGCACGAGCAGAAACAGCACGACGTCGCCGCGCGGCGACCGGCGCTCGACGGCGTCGAGCAGCTGGCGGAAGTTGCGGTCCTGCTTGGCGTAGTCCTCGACCGCCTCGGCGTGCAGGACGAGGCTGCGGGGGACGGCCAGCAGGGGGGCGGGAGCCGTCGCCGCCGCTGCCGCCGCCGGGTCCGCCGGGGCCGGGCCGGCAACCAGGCCGGCAACCAGGCCGAAGCCCTTGCCGGGGACGGCGGCCACGCGGACGTCGCTGCGGACGCGCACGTTGTTCAGCGCCTGCCAAGCGGGGAGGGCCGCTAGGGGCAGCTGTGCGGAGGCCATTGCAGAGAGGAAGAGGAAAAAGGCTGGTGTGTGCCGGGGGTGCTGTTCTCGAACGAGGGAAAGCAGTAGTAGACTGCCGGCGCCGCTCCGAGTGACTCAGGCGGGCAGTCGGTCCAGCGGGCAGTTTAGTGGGCGGTAGGTGGGCGGGTTGTGGGCGATTCATGTAGTGGGCGGTTTAGTGGCGCTGACGTAGCTTCCCTGTAGGGGGGGGCAGCGCGGCTTTTCAGCGGGGTCCTCTGGAAAGAAAACCCTTCCCGGGCTTCGACCGCCGAGGCGACCGACCGCACACCGCGCCCGCTGCTCGCCGGCTGCTTCTCTCTCCCTGCCGCACGCATTCGCCGTTCCCGCCACGATGCCGCGCGACCCCCTGATCGGGCTCGTGGGCAAGCCGAGCGCCGGCAAGTCGAGCATGCTCAACTCGCTGACGGACGCCTCGTCCAAAGTTGGTGTGTATCTTTCGGTGTCTGTCTGTGGTTGTGTATGGCGGTGCTAACCTGTGCAGGGAACTTCCCGTAGGTGCCTCCTCCCCATCTACCGCTCTACCGATTCTAACGTCCAGCTTCACCACAATCGACCCCCAGCGCGCGGTCGGCTACCTGCAGGTGGACTGCGCGTGCGCGCGCTACGGCGTGTCGGAGCGCTGCAAGCCCAACTACGGGGCGTGCGCGGGCGGGCGGCGGTCGGTGCCGATCGAGCTGCTCGACGTGGCCGGGCTGATCCCGGGGGCGCACGCGGGCCGCGGGCTGGGCAACAAGTTCCTCGACGACCTGCGGCACGCAGACGCGCTGATCCACGTGGTGGACGCCAGCGGCACGACGGACGCCGAGGGCAAGAACACGCGCGGCTACGACCCGTCGGTGGACATTGCGTGGCTGCGCGCGGAGATTGTGCAGTGGATCAAGGGCAACCTGCTGGAGCGCTGGCCCAGCATCCGGCGGCGCCACGTGGCGGCCAAGCACACGGCGATCGAGACGCTGCAGGCGCAGCTGTCGGGCTACGGCAGCACGGCGCGGCTGCTGGCGCGCACGCTCGACCGCCTGGCGCTGCGCACGCCGCTCGAGGCCTGGGACGAGCCCACGCTCGACCGCCTGGTGCAGGCCTTTGCCGACGACAAGTTCCCCACCGTCTTCGCCCTCAACAAGATCGACCACCCGGACGCCGACCGCAACATTGCCAAGATCACCAAGATGCCCGACGTCGACCCCGCCCGCATCGTGCTGTGCTCCGCCATCAGCGAGATCTTTCTGCGCAAGATGGCCAAGCAGGGCTACGTGCGCTACACCGAGGGCAGCGAGTTTGTCGACACGCGCGCCGACCTCGTCGCCGACGGCGACCCCGACGGCGGCGGCCTCAAGGACCTCGACGACAAGAACCTGCGCCGCATCGAGAACCTGCGCGACATGGTGCTCTACCGCTTCGGCTCCACCGGCGTCGTCCAGGCCCTCTCGCGCGCCGCCGACGTGCTCGAGCTGATCCCCGTCTTCCCCGTCCGCAGCATCGCCGCGCTGGGCGTGGCCACGGGGGGGACGGGGACGGGGACGACGACCACAGGCGACCCGGGCGCCGCGGCCCCGGCCATCTCAGCCGCCGACGCCGCCAAGCCGCTGTTCCGCGACTGCGTGCTCGTCAAGCGCGGCAGCACCGTCGCCGAGGTGGCGCGCAAGTGCATGGGCGACGCGCCCATTGCCTATGTCGAGGGCGCGGCCGGCACGCGCGTGGCCGAAGACGACACGGTCGACGTGGGGAAGAACGATGTGCGTGTTGTGTCCTGCTTTGTTGTCTTGTCTTGTCTTTGCTGACCCTGACCCCCCCAGATCCTCTGCTTCAAGGTCGGCCGTGTGTAGTCCGCCGCTTCCGCTTGGCGACGCATCAGGCGACGTCCAAACAAGGCCTGCCCCACGCCCCCGGGGCCGGGGCGCCTCGGCAAGCCGGCAAGCCGACAAGCCGGGGCCCCGCGGCGATCAGTGCCACTGCTCTCTCAATACCGAGATGGAGCGAGGGGACGTCTAGAAGCTGCAGACGCTACAGAAGCTACAGAGTACGGAGCACGATCGATCATACGATGTGGCTGTGCTGCTCCCGTGAGCGGCCGTGCCGGCAGACCCGAGCACGGCTTCGCCGGAAGGCCCAAGAGCAGCCATGCATATGCATACACCACGCAGCTGACAATCCGAGAAAAAAAATATGGAATTGGCGAAAGGGGTACTCTGGCGATTAAAAAAAAAGCAAAAAAAGCACAAAATTTAAAATGAGACAAAACCGAAAGCGTAGACGGCAAAGCAAAACATCGACGGACAGGAAACCGAAAACGGGGCCCGAGGAGCAGAAATGGCGAGCGGCAAGGCTAGAACTGATCCCCCCCACCGCGCCCGCCAATTAGGCTCGGCGATCGACGGCTGGCTGGCATGCGTGCGCGCCGCAGTCGCCGGGGCGACCGGGGGTCGTTCGACGCCAAGCGCCCACGCATTCAGCGCGCATGTTCCTCTTGTGCTGGGTAGTGGTAGTGGTGTCACCGATCGCCCGTTGGTTTTCGCATTTCCGAGTCGTCCCGTCGCGGGCTGGCTAATACTTCAGGATGATGTACAGCGCATGCAGGATGCCGGGGATGTAGCCTGGGCAGTTAGCAGGAGAGGAGAGAGGACAGGACAGGCGAGGAGAGGGAAACATACCCAGAACGGTCAACAGGATGTTGATCAGCAGGTCGGCGCCGCAGCCACGCTCGAGGAAGACGCCGACGGGCGGCAGGATGATGGCAAGGATGATCTTGCAGATGTCGCTGGTTTTGTCAGCATGAAGACGATGGAGAGAAGGCGCGCGATCAGCCTACCTAGCAGTGAACGCCATGATGTCGGTTGGATGGAGTGGTGGTGGTGTAGGTGGTGTAGATAATCAAAAGAGGCAGAAGATGGTCAAAAGGGAAAACGGTTGTATCGCAGGAAGCAACACCGGGGAATGCGCGACCCTTATAAATACGGAGTATGCTCCTGGGTGGGGCCGAAAGGCAAAAAAAAAAAGAGGAATGCAATACGTAGGTCCTTTTCCCTGTGCTTCCAAGAGGGAGCCCAGAAACGGCCACTTTTGCGGCGGTGCGGCGACTGCGGCGAGCGCGGCGACCGGGGTTGGCTGCAAATCCATGATGCGCGCGCGCGCCGGGGGTGGGTACACCCTGCGTCAGCGGCAAGAGCGATCCAGTGTCCTGCTGCTGCGCGCCTTCCCTGCAGGCGTCCGAATGGAGGCGCAGAGTAAGATACTCCGTAATATTCTACGCAATGGGCCGTCTGACTGCGTTCTCCCCCTGTCCGAGCCATCTCCAAGGCAAAAGGCCTGCGCTCGGCGAGCTTGGACCGCGTGCTCGCCGCGACGTCGGCATTCGTGACGTCACCGCGTTGAACACGGGCCAGAGCGGGTCCGCCGGCTTGTGCAGCGCCATGGATGCGCAGGTGATCTACTCCGGACGGAGTCGTTCTACAGAGTCGGTTCTGCAATGCTGCGTCATGGTGCGCGGCGCTCCATGCGTACGACGAAGACAGAGCTCGGAGAGGTTTGCGAGCGGAGAGCTCTGGCAGCTCTGAACGTAGAATGACAAACAAGTGGACGGGCGGTGGACGGGAGCGGTCGGGTCCACGACAGGTTGACGTATAACGGAAACGGAAGAAACCGTTTGCATATCGCCGATCTGATGAGTCAGCTTTCTTCGGCAAGCAGGTTTTTCCGAGAGCCCTTATCGCTGGAGGGGTGCTTCTTATCGGACCTGTGCCAGTGGGTCCGTGACAATTCTTTCGCGAAAAGAGAAAAGCAAAAAAAAAAAAAGAAAAGCTTGACCAGAACCAAACAACCATTCTCCCCAACCACCCACCCACGGCGCAGGATTAGACCTCTTTGCGTCCAGACAAACCCATTTCCTTCTCTTCTCTTTCCCATCTTCACAATGGCCCCTACCGTATGTACAGGATCCCCGGGGTGAACGCACATGCTTTGCTGTCTGGCGATGACGATACCCTTCCTCTTGGCCAACATGCAGCAGGCTAACGTTCCCGCAGAAGAAGTCGAGCAAGTCGGCCAAGGTGACGAAGAAGTTCGTCATCAACGCGTCGCAGCCGGCCAGCGACAAGATCTTCGACGTGTCTGCGTTTGAGAAGTACCTCAACGAGCGCATCAAGGTGGACGGGCGCGTGGGCAACCTGGGCGACACGATCACGATTGCGCAGACGGGCGACGGCAAGATTGAGATTGTGGCGCACAACGACCTGTCGGGGCGCTACCTCAAGTACCTGACCAAGAAGTTCCTCAAGAAGATGCAGCTGCGCGACTGGCTGCGCGTGGTGTCCACGTCCAAGGGCGTGTACGAGCTCAAGTTCTTCAACGTCGTCAACGAGGACGACGCCGAGGACGACGAGTAGGGTGCCTAGGCCAGTACTCCCAGACGATCCTGGCCAGCAGATCTCTTTGCTGGGATGCTGCTGGCGGGCGTGAAGGAAGAGAAAATAAAAAATCAAAAACCATCAAAAATCATCCACACAATCATCCCATGCTCTATGCTGCGTGACGTCTATCTGAGGAGAGTGTTTCTGTCCGAGGAGTGCTTCTCCTGTTTCTATGGCAACCCCCGCATCACCGCCTCGAACACGACCAGGGCCATGGCGTTGGCCGGGAACGCGCGCACAAAGCTGGGCACGAAGCCGCGGAAGAAGCCGCGCGCGCCGCCGCCCTCGCGGTAGACGGCGGCGGCGGCGTCGCGCCAGCGCGGGAAGCGCGGGACGCCGTCGCGCAGCAGCGGGCCGCCCAGCGGGTCGGTCATGATGCGCTGCTTGACGACGTCGCTGGGGTAGGCGACGGTCCAGAAGACCTGGGCGCTCAGGCCGCCGGCCCAGAAGTTGACGACGGCGGCGGGCATGGCCGGGAACTGCCGCTCCAGCGCGCGCGAGAACACGTCGTAGCTGCCCCACCAGAAGAAGAAGAAGCTGCGGAACAGCATCGTCGCGCCCAGCCCGTGGTAGATGCCGCGCCGCAGCCCGTGCGCCCGGTACAGCTTGGCCGCGCAGTCCAGCGGGCCGTGGTAGCGGCGGTCCGCCTTGCGCGCCGCGTACTGCACCTGCAGCCGCGACTTGATGTGCTCAAACGGCGTGGCCACGAAGCTGACCGTCATGCCCGCCAGCACGCCCGCCAGCCCGTGGCCGTACGCCGGCAGCGCCGGGCCGCCGGCCGCCGACGTCTGCCGCACGGGCGCCGACGCCGCCGGCAGCGGCAGGCCCAGCGCGCTGCCCGGCGCGAACACGTGCTGCCCCAGCATCTTCTTGTAAAAGGTCAGGCTGCCCAGCATCACGCTGTCCATGAACATCCAGCCCACCAGCGGCGGCGTCGCGCCCTTGTACAGCGCGCGCGCGCCCTCCTTGCGCACCGTCTGCACCAGGCAGTCCAGCGGGCCCGTGAACTGCGCGGCCGTCGTCGTCTGCATCCGCACCTTGATCGTGTCGAACGGGTGGCCGACCGCCAGCTTGGTGATGCCCGAGAACACGCCGGCCACAAAGCCCTTGTAGTGCGACGACGCCGCCGCGTGCGGCTCGGCCGCTGCAGCCGGCGCGGCTGCCATGGCTCGCTGTGTCTAGGAACGAGAGAAGCAGAGCGCAGCGGCGGGCGCGGCCATCGGAGGAAGGGAGGTGGTGGTGGTGGTGGTGGTGGTGGTGGTGGTGGTTGACAGTAGAATGGCTGACCTGATTTCTTTTTCCCATTCGCCGGGCCTATTTTTTTGGATAGCGGGGTCCGCTCCACTCCGAGCTCGGAATTGAAGTTCCTGGATCTCCGACCCTCCTACGGAGATACTCCTACACCCCCCCCCCCCCCCCNNAAAACCCGTCGTTGATCCCGGCCGCCTGCTCCGCCGCCCGCCGCGCCGCGTTCGCGTCCACCCACCAGCCGTGCGTGACCTCGTTGCGCGGGTCGCGCGCCAGCCCCGGCCGCAGCCGCCGCCCGGCCGCGTCCGCCGGGTCCAGCTCGTCCCACGGGTTCGGCGTCAGGATGTAGTGCACGTTCTTGACCGCGTCGTCGCGCCACAGCGCGTCGTGCACGCCCGGCCAGCGCAGCGTCTTGAGCGCGTTGTACACGTACGGCAGCGCCACCCAGCGCCCGCGGAACAGCGTCGACAGCAGGCTCTGGTCGGCAAAGTCCAGGTCCGCCGCGTGGCCGTCCATGTACGCCACGATCTGGTCGAACACGGCCGCGCACGGGTTCACCACCTGCAGCCCGCCGTTGATCAGCTCCACGCCCAGCGGCTGCCCCGGCGCCGAAGGGTCCGCGCCCGCCGTCTGCGCCGCCTCCGCCGCCGCCGCGCTCGCGTGCTGCTGCGTAAACGCGCAGTTCGCCGGCACCCAGTCGCGCGGGTAGTGCGCCTTGCCCAGCGGGTTGCACACGCACGCGTGGCCCGCCGCAAACACGCGCCGGCTCGTCGTCGCGTCCGCGCCCGCCGCGCCCGCCACCGCCGGCGCGTCCAGCTCCAGCTCCATCAGCTCGTCCATGTTGCGCCGCACCAGCATGTCGCTGTCCAGCTGCACCACGCGCGCGTACTGCGTCAGCCCAAACGGCGTCAGCTTGCTCCAGCAGTCGTAGAACCGCGGGTCCGCGCTGTAGTCGCGCGTGCTCTTCGTCGGCAGCAGGTACGCAATGCGCTGGTGCGGGATCCCCCGCGCCGCCAGCGCCGCCCGCCCGGCCTCGGGGAACGTGTCCGTGTACAGCGCCACCAGCGGGTACGCCGACCGCACCGCCTTGAGCGAGGCGTCGAGCGTGAGCAGGCCGGGGAGGTAGTCGAGGTTGGTGATCAGCGTGGTCCAGACTGGGGGTTAGCTGTCTTCTGTATTCTGTCTTTTGTCTTCTGTCTTCTTCGTCTTCTGCCACTTCTGCCTCTCTCGACTTCCCCTCCCTTACCCTTGTCCGAGTCCACTGCTCGCTTGCCGTCCGACATCTTGCGTGCGGCGCCTCGGGGCTGGAGAAGCTGGAGAGGTAGTGGTGGTTAGGTGTGCAGAATAAGAGGCCAGAAACGGACGAGTCGACGCTCTTCCGCCAAAAACGCTGGCGCCTTACGTTAGTGCGTGCACGTGCAGTGCAGTCAACTACGCGATCGCCTATACGCCGAAGCCACGCCGAGTCGGCCACGACAGGACGCCGTGTGCTCCAGAAAACAAGGCATGGCTGTGCTGTGCTTGGCGAGGAGGGGGACAAAGGAACAAGTCGTTTCGTGCCATCGTAACTAGCAAACTATCGTCGTCGGCCCAAGCCGGGTTTGTATTTCTGGAGGGTTAGAGAGGGAAAAGAAGAAAGAAGAGAAGAGAAGGGGAAGAGAAGAGAAGACGAAGACAAGGAAAGATGAAAGACGAAAACGAAGAAAAGATGAAAGACCGAGAAGAAAAGAAAAACTCACATCCTCCGCCCGCCGCAGATTCTCCGGGTCTAGGCTGTTCGTCGCCCCCAGCAGCGTCTGCCCGATCGCCTTGGTCGCCCCGATCGCCGGCCGGAACACAATCGTCGGCGCGTGCCGCAGCACCACCTGCGCCGCCCCCGTCGCGCTCGTCGTCTCGCGCACCTCCGCCGGCACCGCAATGATCGCGTCGCGCGCCACGTGCAGGTCGCGCGCCAGGCTGCTGTACGCGTGCCGCAGCCCCTGCACCACGTCCGTCGGCTGGTCCGCGTACAGGCTGATGTGCTTGCGGCCCTCGTCGTCCGAGTCGTCCGCGTCGCCGCCCGTGGTCGTGTCGTGTCCGCCGCTGTTTCCACCACCGACGCGGTCCCCGCCCCCGCCGCCCTCGCTGCCGACCGCCCCCTCCCCCCCCAGCATCATCCCCTCCGCCCCCTGCAGCACGTACTGCGTCCCCGTCGCCACCTTGGCCCCCAGCTTGACCAGCTCCGTCCCCGTCGACTTGGCAAACGCCATCGCCCCCTTCGAGATCGACCGCACAATCCGCCCGTTGTGCCGGTACTCCTGGATCGGAATCTCAATCAGGTCCCGGAACCCGCTGCCCACCGTCACCAGCGACCGCACCGGCGCCAGCCCCGCCAAAATCCCCGGCAGCTGGTGCCGCTTGATGTCCGGCATCCAGATGTCGTTGAGCGTCAGGCCCAGCCGCTCGAACCCGGACACCCCGTAGATGATCGTGTGCCGCAGCGTCATCCGCGACCCGTCCAGGATCAGGAAATTCATAAACTCTGTCGTGTGCCCCGACCGCAGGCCCGCGTAGTCCACCCGCTTCGGCTTGAAGTCCAGCTGCACCTGGATGTCCTGAATCTCCGCCCGCTGGATGAACGGCTCGTCGCTCGCCGACGGCGCCCCGGACCCGGCCCCGCCCCCCGTCCCGGTCACGGCCCCCGCCGCTGCCCCCGGCCCGGCCGCGTCCCGGAACTCAAAGAACCGCGTGATAAAGTCCAGCGCGTCCTGGTCCACGTGCAGCCGCACCGGCAGCACCCCGACCTGCAGCACCAGCTCCGTCGCCGCCAGCGCCGCCACCGGCTTCACCACCAGCACCTCAATGTGCACCATGTTGCCGTCGATCGGCCGCTCGCCCGCGTCCCGGTCGTACGTCGCAAACTTCTTCCACGTCGACGTCGGCACGTGGTCGAACACGTCCAGGTCCCGCACCCGCACGTCCAGCGACGACTGCGTCTCCCCCGACCCGGCCGGGTACACCACCACGTCCGCCCCGACCCCGCCCAGCTCAAACGTGATCTTGTGCCGCCGGCTGCGCTGCAGCCGCAGCCGCTTCGCCCGCGGCGCCCGGAACCCGCGGCCGTGCGAGGCCGCCGACGACGGCGCGTGGTGCGCGTCGCGGCTCGTCGCCGCCGTCACCGTCGTCGCCGCCACCGACTCCGTGTCCGTCCCGTCCGCCCCGTAGATCTCCTGGTTGATCGCCTGCGCCAGCTCGCGCGGGTCGTGCGTGGCCGGGATCCCAATGTAGATCGAGTTGAACAGGAAATCGCCAATCACCGTCTCCTCCTCCTCCTCGTCCGCGTACGCCGAGTACGGGTTGTACTGGTCGTGCCCCGACCGCCGCCGGTGCCGCGTCCGCCGCTCGTACGCCTTGGCCTCCACCTCCTCCACCGTCTTCGCAATCACGTCCCGCGTGTGCTGCCAGTCGTACCCGTCAAACAGGTTCCAGATAATGTGCACGTCGCGCACCCGCACCCGCAGCGGCGGCGGCTTGCTGCTGCTGCTGCCAACACCGCCGCCGCCGCCGCCGACACCGCCAACGCCGCCACCCAGGCCTGCCGCCTTCCCCCGCCTGCTCACCCGGTCATAGCCATTCTGTGCCGAGCTCCACCGCTTCGCATGCGACGCCTCCTCCGCTGCCGTATCCGATGCGGTTCCAAAAAAGTTCTCCTCCACGCCGAGCTCGCTCACAACCGACGACGCAAGCGGGGATGCAGCCGACGGTCCAGCGTGACCGTGCGGTGGCAGCCGCAGCAGCGTGTCGTCGTCATCGTCGCCAAGAAGGCCGCTGCTGTGACCACTGTCTGCGGCGGTGCCGCCGCCGCCGCCGGTAAGCCCACCGTGTGTCTGTGTCTCGTCCGAAAAGACAGACGATGCGCTGAACAGCTTCTCCGCAACGGTGCCGACCAGGGCGCCTTCACGGCCACCGTCGTCGTCTTCCACATCCAAATCGTCGTCGTCCGTGTCCGCCATCGCATCCAGCAGCAGATCGTGGTCTTCGGCCGAGATCGACGGCAGCGACGCCACCGACTGCTCCGCCGCGCGGTTCCCCTGGTCTGTCAGAACCAGGTGGCTCTCGCCCGACTCGGCCCCGTACAGGGCATGGTCGTCGTCGTCCTCGTGCTCGTCGCCGTTGCTCTCGCCCGACGCCGGCGCCGACAGGCCGAAGCCGCCCTCGCCCCCGTACTCGTCCTCGTACCCGCCGCCGTCCTCGTATTCGCCTTCTTCCAGGATGAAGTCCTCGTCAATGTTGTAGTTGCCCTCGGCGCGACCAAACGCATCGATCGAGATCGACGCCAGCAAGTCCTTCATCGGCATCACCTGCGTCTTGAACTTGACCTCCTTGCTGGGCGGCGTCGGCGGCTTCAGCGCGTTCGCCAGCAGGATCAGCGTCTGCGTCGAGTCCGCGCACGTCTCCAGCACCAGCAGATCGTCCCGCACCTCCAGGTCCACCGTCTTCTGCCCGTCCTCGTCCGCCTCCGACACGTGCACCGACACCTTGGCCGCCGAGATCTGGCACACGTCCACGAACCCGCCCTCGCACAGCCGCGCCACCATGTCCCGGCCCGCCTCGGACTGTCGCCGCTTGCCTGTTGTGGACGGAAGCGCGAAGGACACGCCCGCCGTCGTGGCAGCCGCGTCCTTGGTGTTCTTGCGGGCCACTGTCGTCGCCGCCGGGAGGTCAATGTTGGACACGTCGTCCACAAGCAGCAGATTCATTTTGTTCAGGTGCGCCACCACGTCCACTTTCTCGTCCTCCTGCGGCAGCACCACCTCCAGACGCGCGTCCACGAGAACGACGTTCAGCTTGGACGACAGCTTAAGCGGGTTTAGGCCCACCACGCAGTCGCGGAACGCCACGTCCACAGTCGTCGGCTTGGCCCCCGGGCTGTCGGCTTCTGCGGCTGCTGCCGCGCGGCTCTTGCCCTTGCTCACGGCGCCGGTCGGGGTCGCTCCGCTGCCGCCGCCACCCCGGCCAAGGCTCCCGGCAATCGCCGTGTGCGCTTGCTCGCCGAGGTTGGCCACGGAGGCGGCGAGGCTGGCCTCGAAGTCCTGCGGCGTGGCATCCGCCGACAGATCTAGCACGTCCATGATCGTCGGCACCCGGTACTCAAAGTTGAGACCCCACATCTTGACCTTGATCACCGGCTCCATGTCGTCCCCGATAATGCGCAGCATCAGGGCCGGCGATGACCCGCCGGCAGGCTGGCTTGCAAGGCCTGATGTCGTGCCAGTCGGAGGCGTCGTGCCGACTGCTGCGGGGCCGGGGCCGGGGGCAGGGACCGCAGACGACCCAATCAGCTCCTCGGAGCCGTTCCGGTGGACGGACAGCGACCCGACTGCGGCGGACACAAGAGCCGGCAGCGAAATGTGGGCCGTCTCCAGGTCCGACAGCGCGGCCTGCACCGTGCCCAGGCGCCCGCCCAGGTCGACCGACCCGTCGAGCTGGCGGACGAGCCCCAGGATGAGCAGGCCCGGGCGGTCGTCCTCCGGGAGGTACTTGGCAACCGTGCCGAGCCGCGCAATCTCCTCGCCCAGAGCGGGCAAGCACGCGAGCTGCGCCAGGTTGTGCGCGTCGACCTGCAGCTTGTCCACGTGGAGGCGCAGCAGCGGACCGCTCCGTCGCTGCCGCAGCAGTGTATCGACCATGATCACGTCTTCGCGCTCGTCAAAGACGACTCGCGACGGGGTGATGAGCTCCAGCAGGCGCTCGAGATCCTTGTCCTCGGGCACGTTGAGGAACTCGAGACGCGTGTTGTCCACCTTGACCGTGACGGGCGGGTCGCTGCGCACGGCGCTGTGCAGATACGGCCCCTTGGCCCAGATCCGCGTCACCGCGACGCCGATGATTTCTTTCCGGCTGACCAGCTTCACCGCGCTCGTGTCCAGCCCGACGCTGCAGTCTTTGCCAATCAGGTCGAGGTGAACGCCTCCAATGCGCATGTCCAGCTTGTTTTCCGAGCCAGAAGCACCTTCGTCGGCTTCGGCAGCGGCCGGCGCATCAAAGCGGACACCGCGCGCTTGTGGTTTCTTTGGCGAGGGACGCGTGTTTGGGAGCGCGTCTGCTTTTCCACCGAAGCCACCCGTCTGCGAGGCCACAGAGGACATGGACGACGAGCCCATGCTGAGGAAGCTGCTCAGGCCGCCGAACCAGCTGAACGTCTCGTCCAGCCGCTGCAGGTCGACAGAGATGTGCAGAGGCAGCGTGCTGATCTCGCACTTGGTCACTTGCGGGGACTGTGCGATGCGGACGGACACGTCGTCCCCGTCTGGCGGGAACGTGTCGCGCACCGATGCGAGCATGGGCCGGCGCTGGTCAAAGGAGACAATATCGGCATCGGCGTAGCCAAAGCGGAATCGCTTCAGTTTGACCGACGTTTTGGTCACAGATGTCTCGCTGGCGGCTGCACCGGGCGAAGAAGAAGACGGCGGCGATGGCGGAGCCGCGGACGGGGGCGCCACGGTCGCAATCAGGTCTTCCAGAACGGTCTGCAGCAGGACGTCATCACCATGGTGGAAGGCGGGCGCCCCGGGCGAGCCAAGAAAGCGCTCGGCCGTATCGGCGACACCGGCGAGCTTGTCGAGGAAGAGCAGCGAGATCTTCTCGGCGTGGAAGTTGATTGCCGGCAACGTTGCTTTGGCGGATGCTTCGTCGCCAGGACCAGACGGCGCGGCACGCCCTTTTTGGCGCTGGCTCTGCTGCTGCTGCTGCTGCTGCTTCATGTGTAGGCCAGCCTTCACAGAACGCAAAAGCTCGGAGACCACCATGGCGAGCAGGAAGCCAATCGACGCGTCGAAGCAGATCTCCAGCGGCGCGAGGGTGATATCGACTGCATGGTCATCGGCGCTGTGCGCCTCGTGGTCGTGGGGGACCGTGTCGGGTTGCTCGAACGGGGACGGGGTGCTCTCATCGAGCTGCGAGGCCCGGAAGGACGCATCACCTGCCACAGAGGAGGCGCCCGCCGTCGAGTACACAGAAAATGCGCCGGGCAGGTGAGGAGCCACCGATCTCGCGAGGTTCTCGTGCCGCTGACGGTGGTGGTGGTGGCGGCCGGCGTGCGTCTCGGGGGCGGCCGGCACAACAGGTATGTCAACTGGCTGCTTGTGGTTGGAGGGGATGTAGATGGAGATGTATTTGAGCGCTAGGATCTCCTTGACGAGGCGGGCAGGGCCCCGGGGCGTCGCTGCTTCGTCGGGCGGCGACCTTGGCCGCTCGCTGTCGCCAACACGGTCGGGGGAGTTGGTTGTGTGAGAGCGCTCATCGACGGGTCCCTGTTCGTCGTCATCTTCCGCAAGCCGACCAGCTGCGGCCGGGGATTGGGGCCGAACAGACGCAGTGGAAGCCGCTGCGTGCGCGAGTCCAGACGCCGCATCGTGCAGTTCCTCTTCTGTGTCATCGAGCGCAGCGGGCCGAAGTGGCAGGTGGGTAGAGAGGCCGGGATTTGCAAAGCCCGTGGAAGATGCGAGAGGAGGCGTGTCGCGGGTGGCGCCGTCAGCACTAACAGGGATGGTGGAGTCGTTTGGCTCCGCTGAGACGTTCTGCTCGTCGTCGTCAGCCCAGCCGCCAGGCATGATTCGCTGCACATAAACGGACGGGGCCTGTGCATGGACGGACGGGGCCTGTGAAAAGGCGCTCATGTACATGCTCTCGGCCTCTTCGTGGCTGAAGACCTGCGACTGCGCCAAGGCATCGGCGTTTGGACTGTCGCCCTCTTCCATTGGCTGTCTCCCGCCCTCCACCGATCCGCTGGAGCCCGAGTATTGCGACCCTCCCACCGCACGGTCATTCGCGGACACCAGGCCCAGGCCGGACGCCGCCCCCGCCGCCAGCGGCTCCGCGACGTCGCCGTACACAGACGCTCGCGGGGTCGACATGGGCGAGGCTGGGGTCGCGGGAGCGGTGTTTGTGGTGGGCTGAAAGGCAGCAACCTCGTCCAAGTGGCTGGCGGCCTCGCCGCGGGCCGGCTCGTTGTCGTCGCTCCCGCCCTCCAGGTCGTAGGGGATGTTGAATGCGTCTTCGCTGTCCTGAAGCGCACCGTCGTATTGGCTCTGCAGCATAGCCGAAGATGCCACCGACGACGCAGCAGCCATGGACTGGTCCATGGCATACCGTTCAAAGGGGTCGTCGTCGCCATAGTCGCTGTCTCCTCTGCCCTTTTGAAACGACGGCGACGCCGCGGTCGGTGGCCGGGAGGACGGTCGGTGTGAAGGGATGCTGGGCGACTGCGACACCTGGGACGACGGCATCGACGGAGAGCGCGCGAGCGTCGAGAAGACGTTGGCCTCGGAGATGAGACAGGCGCGGACCTGCTCCAGGGAGATGTGGCGCTTGCCTTCTTTGGGGAGGATTGGGGGCGGCTTGTCGGTCTTGTCCCGTTCCGGAGTTGCCGTCGTCGACGCCTTTGCCGCCACTGCGGCAGCAGCAGCTGCTGCTGCTGCTGCTTCTGCTGTCGTTGTCGTCGTCACGCCCTCGACGTTGACGCGCGCGAGGGCCAGCTCAAAGGTGACAGACTCGGGACTGGCGGAACCAGCAGCGGCGGCAACGGCGTCAGCGGCAGCCGTGTCGACGGGCACGTCGACCTCGAGCTGGAAGGCCACGCCCTCGATGGTGAGCTGGGTGCGGTCGACGATGCCCTGCAGAAAGCCAGCCAGAAAGGCGGGCAGCGAGAGGGCCTGGCCGGTGCCGAGGACCGAGGACGAGGACACCGACGAGGCGCCGTCGTCCTCGTCGTTGTTGTCGTCGTAGGTCGAGTAGGCGAGATGGGCGTCGTCGTGGGCCAGGGCGTCTTCGAGAGCCCGCGTCTCGCTCGAGGGCTGCTGGGCGAGGAAGGACTGGGCCAGGTCCTCGGCCGTGGGGACAGCGTCGGCGTCCGGGTCGACGACGGATGGTCTTCGGCGTCCGGTATCCCCGTCCGCCTTGGCAATCTTGAGCCGCACTTGGACGCCGGTGACCTGGATCTGGATGGGGCTGGAGTAGATGTCGACGGGGAGGGTGACGCGCAGGAGGGTGACGCGAGCGCGGCGGATGTGGAAGTTCGGGGGGAGCTGGAGCATGTGATGCAGTTTCTGGAGACAGGTCAGCAACC
Source organism: Ceratocystiopsis minuta (assembly GCA_001676865.1). NCBI lineage: Eukaryota > Fungi > Ascomycota > Sordariomycetes > Ophiostomatales > Ophiostomataceae > Ceratocystiopsis > Ceratocystiopsis minuta. Next base: position 69,630 of record LZPB01000037.1, read on the forward strand.
GGCAAGCACTCTTGGCCTCGATATATCATGTGATGGCCAGGTCCAACGCACATCCAGTTTGAGGCCGACATCGCGGAACTCAAGCACCGTCTTCATGCCCCAGGCCAGGTCGAGATTATCGAGATTCAGGGCGTCGGCATCGAGCACGTCCAGCCGTGCGAGGGCATGGCGCAGCAGCCGCTTAGGTATGCTGGAGTTGCGGAAGGACTCGAAAAGAGAGGCCATGGTGAGATCGAGCGGGAAGATGGGGGTGTTGGAGAAGGGTTCGGTAGTCGTCGTCGGTGTCTCGCAAACAGCTCACCGCGTCCGCGGCGACGAGAGGCAAGAGAGCAGACGGTTGGCGGTGCAGACCATGGTATGTTGGGCTGCAGGGAGGACGGGCCGCGTGGACGGAGGCGAAGAAGGCGAGGAGGCAAGACGGCGACAGGAGAAAGACGAGGAGGAAAACGAAGACACAAGAGAAACGAAACTCTATCGATGCAGGCAACACAACAAGGGCAGCAGAGCAAAGCCGAAACACAAAAGGGGAAACACAAGGACGATGAACACAGAACAGAAAGCACAGGGCGTGGGCAAAACGGGATGCAGCAACGGACATGCAACGCTGCAGTGGCCGTTTGGCTGCCCACGGTCGTGTCACGGGAAGTCGTGTGGACGGTTGGAGTCCACTACGGCATAGCGGATGAAGTGGAGCCAGGCCGCTGCCCAACCCCGCCGTGATAGCGATAGGCGGCGCGCTAGCCTGCTGCTCCATAGTTTGTCTGCCTTAGGCCGGGAATAGTGAAAGCCTTATTTATTCGGCAACCGAATCTCCTTCTCCCTAAGCGCAACGCGACCCTTCCCCCTTGATTCTCGATCCCACCGACACTGCCTTTCAGACCTTCCCGACGGCCGCCTCCTTTCCGTTCGACGCGCCGTCCGTGTGCGCCTCCTTGCCCTCCGCGTCGGCCGGCCCCCCGACACCCCGGCCGTACGCCTCGGCCAGGCGCCGCCCGACCGCCTCGCCGCTCCAGTACGCGCCCGTCGCCGTGCCCAGGGCCACAAACGGCGCCGTGTGCTCGCCGGCCAGCCACAGGCCGCGCGCGGGCATCCCCTCGCGCATCACGCGCACGTCCTCATCGCCGGCTGTGAGCCCGACGGGGAAGTTACTGTAGCTGCCGTGGCCGGCGAGCGGGTCGTGCAGCCAGGCGGACGCCAGGCAGCCGGTCGGCCGGCAGGCAGCGGCGGCGGCGTCGTAGTGCGGCAGGCGCGCATAGTACGGGCGGAAGTAGTCGAGCAGGAACGCGGCCTGGTCGGCGGCGCCCGTCGCGGCGCCCGTCGCGGCGCCCGTCGTCGTCGCCAGCGCCCGCAGGCGCCCCAGCACGTGCTCGGCCTGCGGCCCAAACAGGTAGAACAGCAGCGTGGGGTGCGCCGCGGCGGCGGGCAGCGCGGCCAGGTCGACGGCCTCCTGCGGCCAGGCGTGCGGGTTCGCCGGCTGCGCGTAGACGCCGGGCGCGAGCCACTGGAAGAAGCCGCGGACGACGCGGGGGGGCGACTCCTGGTCCGGGCCGGCCTCGACGACGGGCTGCTGCCAGAACGCCTCGGCAAAGGTAATGTACACCTTCTCGAGCGAGCCGTAGCCGATGCTGGCGATGGCCTCGCACAGGCGCGGCGGCAGCGGCGGGTCGAACGCGGTGGCCGCGTGCTGCTTCAGCCAGCCGAGCGGCGCCGTGCAGACGACCTCGTCGAAGGCGAAGACCTCGCCGGTGCTCGTCGCCACGCGGACGGGCGGGCGGTGGCCGTCGTGGCCGTTCGGGCCCGCTCCGCCGTGGGCATCGTCCGTCCGGCTCGCGAAGCCCGTCACGGTCTGGCCATAGCGAATGTCGGCGCCCGCCACGACCGGCTGGGCAATGCGGTCGAGCACCTTTTGGAACGTGCCCGCACAGAAGAGGTTTTCTGTGTGGTTAGGAGGGTGCTTGGAGAACGAGAAAGGCGGACGAAACACGAAACTCACCCCCCTCGATGCACTCCTCGAGCCAAAAGTACTTGAGGCTCTGCTGCGTCACCGGGCTGCCGACAAACGCACCCCAGAAGGCGGCCATCTGCAGGACGCGCGCGCGCTGGGCGGCGCCGTGCGGGCCGTCGTCCGGGACGAGCTCGGGCAGCCGGCGCACAAAAAAGTCGTACAGGCTCTCGGCCGGGTCGATGGCGGCGCAGTGGCGGTCCGAGTGCACAAAGGCCTCCTCGATGATGGTCCACATGGCGGTGGCGACGGCCTCGCCGGCGGCCAGGGGCAGCAGCGCGCCGTCGGCGTCGAAGACGGCGCCCTCCAGCGCGGCGCCGTGCTCGTCGACGTCGTGGCCGGCCGAGGCAACGGTGCCGGTGGCGCGCACGAGGTCGAGGATCGGGTTGTCGCTGGTGCCGTGGATCCAGTTGGGGCCCATGTCGACGAGGGGGCCGGCCGCCGCGGACGGCTCGAGCAGCGGGATGGGCTCCTGGTGCATGCGGCCGCCCAGACGCTGGCGGCCCTCGAGCACGGTCACGCGGAAGCCGTGCTGCAGGAGGATGTCGGCGCAGCGCAGGCCCGCGACACCGGCGCCGACCACGCCCACATGGGGCGGCGTGCGTCCGCCGGCGTCGGTCGAGCGCCCAGCCGGTGTCTATATGGGTGAGCATGTGCGGGTTCTCGGCTGGAGGCCAACCATCTGGGATCCTTCTGACTCACCCGCAACTGGCCCGAGGCCAGCGAGCCACACCGGCGAACCGCTAGCAGGTCCTGGTCGATGCGGGAGGAGTCACGGCGGGTTGCATTGGGGCTAAAGACGGTGTAAGCGTCCATTCTGGCAGATGAGGGTGTGAATGGGCGTGCGTTGGGGAGGCGAGAGCCAAGCTCCAATTGGTGACTCGTGAGATAATCCCATCTTTTGGTTTGCCCTTGATAAGAGACGTGGGGGGGAAGTGAGAGCATGGAGGGGCAGAGGTGAGCCCGAGGTGATGCATCAGAAAATGCACGAAACGCGAAAAACACAGGCGTCGGTGTCCCACGACCGGACGGACAGCCGGGCGAGGAGTCGTCCCGTCTGCCGCTCGAGGACACCGACAGGCCCGGACGGCCAGCACCTACTCAGCCATCGATGTTGTGGTCCACGGCCGCAGGGCAGCGCACCGGCGGCCAGCAGACAGGCAGGGCCGCGGGCAGAAACGGAGCATCAACCGGCGGCCGAGACGGGGCAGCGGGCGGTGGCAGGACGGGGGACGTCGCTTCACCGATTGTGGCGCGTGAGGGAAACTGTGGCTGGGCTCGCGGGGCAGACAACGGTCGCGTATTCCTCGTACCGGTAGGCGACACCGGCTCAGCCTCGTCTCCACTTTTGTGCCGCTCTAAGCCGCACGGGCTGTTCTGTATTAGCCGACCGAGAACGCCTGACGTCTGGGCATTATGTCCGTATATCTGGGGGTGGGCTCGTCTGTTGGTTTCTCACTTCTTCATCATTATCCAAAAACTTACACCCCTTGCCATCATGTCTCAACCACCCCAGAAAGCAGCCAGGGCGCTCGTCTCGCCGGACACCACCCTGGTGAACCCGGCGCCGCTGCGCACGGCAGAGAACCGCTCTGCCGATTCGGCTGTGAAAACGGAGCAGACGTACGCCGACGGCAGCGAGAAGCCGCGCGACAAGGCGGCGCTGGCCGGCGCCACCGCCTCTGCCGCACCCCTGATCCCGGTCCCGGCCCCGGTCCCGGCGCGGATGCAGCTGCTGGAGCAGCGGCTGCAGGCGCAGCGGCGGGCGGGCCCGTCGGCGGCGGAGGCGGAGCGGCGGCTGATGCAGCTGCGGCACGAGGCGCGCCGGGCGACGTCGGCGCGCGGGCCGCGGACGGCGCGCGGGCTGTTCAAGGCGTCGTGCTCGACGGACCTGTGCTTTGTGCTGGACGCGACGGGGTCGATGCAGCAGTACCTGGACGCGGCCAAGGACCAGATCAAGGACATTGTGCGCGAGATCCACAGCGCCTTCTTCGACGAGGCCGACGTGCGCGTGGCCGTGGTGGCCTACCGCGACCACAACGACGGCGAAGACCGGCTGAAGACGCTCGACTTTACGGACGACGTGGGCGCCGTGCATGCCTTCCTGCACGGGCTGGTCAGCGGCGGCGGCGGCGACCTTCCCGAGGACGTGCTGGGCGGCCTGGACGCGGCGCTGGCGCTGTCGTGGCGCCACGCGACGCGCTGCGTCATGCACATCGCCGACGCGCCCGGCCACGGCCGCGACCTGAACGAGCAGCTGCAGCCCGGGGCCGACGCGTACTACGACAAGCCGGAGCCGCACGGCCTCAAGTACATCGACGTGCTCGCCCGCATGGTCGCCCGCGAGATCAACTACGTCTTCTTCCGCATCAGCAACGCCACCGACCGCATGACCAGCCGCTTCATGTACGAGTATGCCCTCGCCGCGCCCGACGCGCGGCTGCACCCACAAAACCTCTACGCCCCGTCCGCCGCCCGGGACATGGCGTACGCCCGCGTCCAGAAGATCCACGCCCAGAACAGCAAGGCCCGCGCCCTCGCCCGCAGCACCGGCCTCGGCCCCGGCCCCAGCCCCGACCCCGGCCCCGGCCCCGGCGACACGTTCACCGCCGGCGCCCTCAACGGCGGCCTGCACTTTGAAGAGGTCATGCTGGGCGTCTCGTACGGCGAGCTGTCGCGCCTCGTGGTCAGCGGCGTGGCCGCGTCGTCGTCGCGCACGGCCGTGCGCCTGACCGCGTCGTCGTCGGCGTCGGCGCCGTCGTTGCGCTCCAAGCGGGCGTACCAAAAGGCCAAGCTGGGCGACGTGGCCGAGGACGCCGAGCTGGAGGTGTTTTACGAGGCGGCCGAGAGGCTAGATCTCAACGGCGGCGACGACGACAAAGAGGAGCCGAAGAGGCAAGGCCTGGACGGCGACGACATCAAAGAGGAGCCGAAGACGAGGCAAGGCCTGGACTCGGCGACCACGCACGTCGGCTCCGAGACGGCCACCGACGCCGACGACGACGACACGGGCCGGTGGCACACGGCCCCCGTCGCGCTGGAGACGGACCCGCCGCAGTGGCAGACCGAGGGCTGGCTGGACCAGACGATCCGGTGCAAGGCCTTCTCGCCCGACGTGGTCAGCATGCAGCCGCCGTCGTCCCCCGACGGCAACGGCTACGGCGACGGCTACGGCTACGGCGCCTCGCCGGAGCAGCCGCTGGACCGCATGATCGAGAGCGACGACCACATCCCGATGAGCACGACGGAGCTGACGATCCTGCGGCGGTCGCGGCCGTTTGCGCAGGGGGCGCTGCGCACGGCGTCGTACGCGCGCACGCCGCAGTCGACGAACCCGCTGGTGGTCAAGACGTTCAAGCGCGGCGGCAAGACGCTGGCCGACCTGGCCGAGGACATGCGGCTGCAGGCGCTGTGCAAGGCGTTTGCGTTTGAGTTCAACAGCCTGGTCGCCCACGAGCTGTTCTCGCTCGACTTTGTCGTCGTCACGTGTCTGCAGCCGGCGCACGCGGCGGCCGCGGACGACGCGTGCATGACGCTGGAGCCGCTGCTGGCGACGGACGACGGCCAGTACGTCAAGTACAACAACAACTGCGGCGGCGTCAGCCGGCTCGGCGACGACCCGACGGCGACGGGCGAGGCGGACGCCGGCGCGGACGCCGGCAAAAAGAAAAAGCCGGCCAACCGCCGCCCGGGCCTCTCGAAGCGGGAGGCCAAGACGATCGACCTGGCCGAGGCCCAGGCGCGGCAGGCGCGGCAGGCGCGCCGCGACGCGCTGGCGGCGCACAACATGGCCGCGCAGGCGTTCTCGCACTTTACCTTTGAGCGGTCGCGCGGCCGCATGCTCGTCGTCGACCTGCAGGGCGTCGGCCACGTGCTGACCGACCCGGCCGTGCACACGCGCGACCCCACGCGCTTCGTGCTCAGCGACACCAACCTCAACGAGGACGGCTTCAAGCTCTTCTTCGCCACCCACCGCTGCGACTTCCTGTGCCGCCACCTGCGCCTGCGCTCCCACGCCGCCATGTTCCGCTCCGGCGGCGACTTCGCCTTCCGCACCGACTGGCGCACCGACTGGACGCCCCCCGCCGTCGCCGCCGGCCTGTGGAAGCGCCCACCCTCCCTCAAACACCCCAACCGCGACCACACCACCTTCGGCTCCCTCCCCAGCATGCTCGTCTGCTGCGCCAACAAGCTGTGCAGCCGCATTGTCCAGGTGTCCTCCGCCCAGGCCGCCCCCGCCGGCGTCTTCTGGTGCGCCCGCTGCTGGCCCCAGCTGCGCGCGTCCACCGTCCTGCGCGTGTGTGCCACGCCGGGGGCGTACCACGAGTTCGAGGTCTCGGCCTTTTTCTTCGAGTCCCAGGGCCAGATCCTGCCCAGCACCTGCACCGCGCACGGCGGCGGCGTCAGCCAACCGCAGCCGCCGCGGGAGCAGCCGTCACCGGCCAAGCGGAAGCCGCTGCTGAAGAGGTTGTTTGGTCTCTGAGGGATTGTGTGACGGGTCGGAGTTTGGTTTTGGGAATTTTTTTTTGTATTTTACCATTTTATTTCTGTTTTATTTTTACGTCTTACGTTTAACGCTTTATCTTATTGTTTATATTCTTTCCTTTTCAGTCCTCTTTTTCATTTCCCCTGCTTTCTGTCTCTCCTCCTTTTCTGCTGTCCTTTCCGTGTTTCTGATTCCCTTCCATCCAGGTTTATACACATCTGACATTTATCTGACATTTTACACTGACACCACCGAGGCTTGTGGAGAAACCCCGCTGGCGTGTTGTACAGAAGCGGGTCCCAATCCATGTTGGCCAATCAACGCCTTGACGTAACAGCCCAGTGTCAGCAGTCTGGGGCTGCCGAGGCTCCCCAGGACCCCAGGATCCCGATCGCTTTTTTTCTCTGTCCGGGAGACGGGATTGCGTTTGTGTTCTACCTGTTCATTTGGCTGTATTTCTAGCCGTTTTCTTCTCTTCTGTTCTGTCTTTCGTATTTATTTTCCCTTTTCTTCTACATCTTTTGAAATCTCTTCATCTTCTCTTCCCATCTTCTCTCCTCTCCCTTCTCTCTTCTCTTTTTCTCTCTACACCCCCCTCCACCATGTCCATCCCCGATCGTACCTTCACCCGCGAGGAGGTCGCCGAGTCGGCCAAGCAGCTCGCAGCCGAGGGCGAGGACAGCGACGCGCCCGTCCTGTTCATCATCGACACCATCGTCTTCGACGTCGCCGACTTCCTCGACGGCCACCCCGGCGGCGCCTTTGTGCTGCGCCAGGTCGCCGGCACCGACGCCACCGACGCCTTCTACAACCTGCACCGCCAGGAGGTCCTCGAGCGCCGCATGAAGCAGCTCGCCGTCGGCTCCATCGCCGGCGAGACGCCCAAGGTGCTGCGGCCCACGCCCGGCGCCCTGTCGCGCGTGCCCTACGCCGAGCCGCTGTGGGTGGCGTCGACGCTGTCCAAGGTCGACCCGGCGTCCGGCGCGCTCGTCGACGGCTTCCAGACGCCGCCCTACTACAAGGACTCGCACCGCCGCCTGCAGCGCGCCCTGCGCGTCTTCGTCGACCGCTACGTCGCGCCCGAGGCCCGCGAGAAGGAGCGCTCCGGCGAGCACGTCGGCCAGGAGCTCATCGACCGCATGGCCCACGCCGGCATCCTGCACATGCGCCTCGGCCCTGGCAAGCACCTGCGCGGCGTGCGCCTACTGCGCGACGACGGGCCCGGCGGCCACCCGGACGGCGTCCTCGACGGCGACGAGTTCGACGCCTTCCACGACCTCATCACCGCCCAGGAGTTCGTGCGGCCCGCCGCCCGCGGCTTCCAGGACGGCAACCTGGCCGGGCTCGTCATCGGCCTGACCGTCGTGCTGCACTACGCCAACGACGCCGCCCTGCAGGCGCGCGTGCTCGCCGACTGCCTCAGCGGCCGCAAGAAGATCTGCCTCGCCATCACCGAGGCCTTTGCCGGCTCCGACGTCGCCCGCCTGCGCACCACCGCCGTCAAGAGCGCCGACGGCAGCCACTACGTCCTCAACGGCACCAAGAAGTGGATCACCAACGGCGTCTTCTGCGACTACTTTGTCGTCGCCTGCCAGACCGACCGCGGCATGAGCGTGCTGCTCGTCGAGCGCGGCGACGGCGTCGCCACCCGCGCCATCAAGACCAGCTACTCCGCCGCCGCCGGCACCACCTTTGTCACCTTCGACAACGTCCGCGTGCCCGCCACCAACCTGCTCGGCCAGGAGAACAAGGGCATCTACGTCGTGCTCGCCAACTTCAACCACGAGCGCTGGACCATGGTCTGCGCCGTCACCAGCTACTGCCGCCTCGTCGTCGAGGAGTCCCTCAAGTGGGCCCACCAGCGCGAGGTCTTTGGCAAGCGCCTCATCGACCAGCCCGTCATCCGCCTCAAGCTCGCCAAGATGATCGCCCTCGTCGAGTCGCACCAGGCCTGGCTCGAGGCCGTCACCTTCCAGATGGCCAGCATGTCCCACCCCCAGCAGGCCAAGCACCTCGGCGGGCCCATCGGCCTGCTCAAGATGAGCGCCACCCGCATGGCCCACGAGATCGCCGACGAGGCCGTCCAGATCTGGGGCGGCCGCGGCCTGACCCAGACCGGCATGGGGCGCGTCATCGAGAACTTCAACCGCACCTACAAGTTTGATGCTATTCTGGTGGGTCTCTCCGCAGGCCCTGTTTCCCTCTCTTCCTCCACTAACAACACAGGGCGGCGCCGAGGAGGTGCTGGGCGACTTGGGTGTCCGGCAGGCCATGAAGTTCATGCCCAAGGCCATGCTATAGAGGAAGGGGAAGCCTGTAAGACTAAACGACCACGACTTCACGTAGAATTCAAAATGGGAAACCACCGTCTCGCATTGCGTAACATTTCTTTTTCTCTCGAGCACAAAGGCTCTGGATGGTCCGACCAGACTCCGTGATAGATCCTTACAACCTTTTCCCACAGCCCCAGCCGCAGGCAGCCGGTTCTGTTTGGTCATTCCGGGAAACAACAAGACGACCACATCGTATCAAGAGATGACAAGACAAGGAATGAAAAAGAAACAAATCAGAAATCAGAAACGATAAAATGAGATAAAACGAAATAAGACCATTTCCCTTGAGAAGAAAAGAAAAAAAATAAAAAAGACCAGTGAAAAAACAGTCGTGGTGCCCGCTTTTGTTTATCCAGGTGCCCAGTGTTCATACCATGCCCGACGCGATCCGTCTGTGGTCTCTCCCGCGTGAGCGTCCAGAGAGCATTCGTCCCACAGCATTAAAGAAGTTCTCTTGCCGATCTCTCTCCATCCATCTCCGTACCAAGCACAGAAGAAAACGAGTAGACTCGTTCGCTCTGGTGTACAGGGTTGGCTGGCTCGTTCGTCCTTCCGGGTGTGGCATGCCCTCAATGAGCATACTGCCGCCAAGGCGGGCTGCCCAGAGACGGCCTTTAGTTGTTCGGGCAGTCGGCCTGGATGTGGCCGGGCTGCTGGCACTTGTAGCAGATCTTCTCGCCCGACGTCGACGCCTTGGGGCAGTCGCGCGAGAAGTGGCCGGTCTCGCCGCAGTTGTAGCACTTGCTGCCGTTCACGCAGTCGCCTGGAAGGAGGTTAGCACAGATTGCGCCTGACTGATGCTGCATGGTTAGACTTACGCGACATGTGGCCAATGCCACCGCACGAGTAGCAGGTCTTGTTCTGGTTGCCGAAGCCGCCGCCGCCGCCGTAGCCGCCGGCACCGCCGTAGCCACCGCCACCGCCACCGTACGCGCTCTTGGGGCAGTTGCGGGCAATGTGGCCAACCTCACCGCACTTGTAGCACTCGGCACCGGACTGGCCGCCGCTGGCACCCGCACCGCCAGACTGCGGGCAGTCGCGGGAGATGTGGCCAGCCTGACCGCAACGGTAGCACGTCTTGGCCTCCTTAGGACCCTCGGGGCAGTCACGGCCTGGAAGAGGGGTTAGCATGATGATACCGTTGGTCTTCCACTATTCATAGCAACATACTCATGTGACCCTCGCCACCGCAGTTGTAGCTATAAGGTTGTTAGAATAAAGGAAGCATGTCGAGGTATAAGACAAGGGGAAACGTACCACTTAGCAGCACCACGGTTGGGGCAGTCACGCGCCTGGTGAGTAGTAGCGCCGCCTGTATGAAGGAGCCGGTTAGCATTGATCCACAAGGCTGCAAGATAAACATCGAAGGGACGGGTAGTGCATCCCGCAGTAGACCCGGATCTTCTGGGTCCAGCATCGAGATCTGGTAGCTGGCCATTCACGAGCACCGGCGCACAGGAGGAAGAGTGGGGATGACACCAAAACAAGGGCCCCCAAGCCATCAAGGTTGTCGCCATGCTTGTCACAGGAACGTGGCAGCGACAACACGCCCGGGAGCACCCGAAACTAGTCCAGACCCATCGCATCGGCACATGGGCATTGCGTTTGACATTGTCATGCAGAACATGCTGATCCAAGCTACACTGGCAGTTGAAACGCCGTGTGAAGAGATAAGGATAAACGCCCCACATAGAGCCGCTTTTGGTGTAGCAGGGGAATTTTTTTTGTTTGCTTGTTTTTTTTTTGTATGCGACTGGGAAAAAGGCGTGTAGCCTGTCTGAACTCACAGCTGAAGCAGGCTCTGCCGCCGCCCTGAGCTTGGCCCTGACCCTGGTAATCCATTTTGTATGGTTGTTGGGGGATTGGTTTGGAAGTTGGAGAAAAGATTGACTGGCGTAGCGTTTGTGACCTGGGTGAGATTTTGGTCAGTTCACCGGAGCACAAGACGAGTACGCTTGGTGGCGCAGCAGAAGGCACACAAAGGCAGAAGAAGGAGAACAAGAGTGACGAGAAAAACGACAAGAGGAAGCTTGTGAGGCCCCAGATTCGCGTTTGCGATGTTGGAACGGGCAAACACACGAAGTGCAGCCTTGGCCTATCTATGGCCGTGTTCCGGGAGAGAAAAAAGACGAAGCGGAAAGTGACGGTAGCATTTCCAAAAATGCCACAAAAAAGACTCACCGAAAGGACAGATATGAAGGATTTGGAGTGGTTTGGAGATGTCAGAAACTGAGTTGCAGGAGACAGGCTGGGAAGTGGATTTGTCGGAAGGAGGGGCACGTAGAGATTTTATGGCCTGGACGGTGATTTTTTCTTTTTTATCTATTTTTCTTTTCCGGCCTAGTGGCGTTTGTTCCTTGGGGGCGACTGTTAGGGCTTTCCGTCTGGAGGAGATAAGGCAAGAGCGACGGCAGGCATTCAGCAGGAGCTTCCCGCTGGAAAAGAAGGAGCGAAGAGAACGGACCCCACTGTTTCTCGCAAAAGCTCCGTGAGAAGTGCCCCGGACGGGAAACGCATGCCTGTGCATTGGGCTGAGGTCAAGGCGCACGGGATAAAACAGGAAGCAGCATTGGACAGGAGTGGAATATAGCGGTCAGGCCCAGTGAGCATGCAGAATGCAGCTACCCGTTTCGCCCCCCTTTATCGTCTCCCCAGGCCCTGGAAGTACTACGGAGCACAAGGCCGGGTGGGTGGCACGCGTTGGTATGATAGCAATGCTCTCGTTTCCCAACCAAATTCCGAGGCGACGAGATGCGACGCTGCATGCTGTGCCGCGTGGGTGTTTTCTGCGAGTACTCGTAGGTGGTGGTGGCTGCTGCCTGTCAGAAAGTAGAGCGGGTTAAGGACACGCGTATCATTGCTTAGCCTAAACAACATGGACAAGGATTTCCTCCGGAGCTCTACGAGTAAGTATCTTACAAGTACAAGTAGCGGTGACGCTGCATGGCGCAGTAGACGGCCGTTTCGTCCTGCTGTGCGACACGCCACGACAGGAGAGCCGTCTCAACAAGCAGCGCACCAGGGCGTGTCGTCACTGTTGGTTACGAAGCAATCGTTTGCACCTTGGCCTACGCCGGGGAAAGTGCAGATACGACTGAAAGAGAAGAGAAAGAACGAGAGGGGGAGAGGAAAAAGAGAAACGAAACGGCTAAGTAAGCTTTAAAGAAAGTCCTCTTCTCTTATTCTGGCTGCTTGTAGTTGCCTCGAATATGAGACTCGTGAGAAGCCCGGCCACAAACAAAGAGATGACCCTAGTAGGTCTGCAGAGCGACGCAGAGAGTCTCGACCGCCACGTTGCTTTCCCCGTAAACTGATGGGCAAGTTTATACGACAGAGCAAAAATACAGACACGGAACGGCGCAGGAAAATACGGTGTCGCGGCTACTTAAAGTGGAGACACACGTGTATGCGCGCCTCGTAAGTGCACGACGCGACGACATGGGGCGCGTCTTTCGAGGATGGTCCACTCTGGCAGAACACGGAATACCAGGCAGGACACATACGACAGAACACCGCGACGCAGCATGACTCGACATTGACCGACAATGTCGTCACCAAGTTTGCTCGGGAGGTCGTCCGTTCGGGCGGCAGTCGAGCGTGTTCTGGACGAGGTTGACGAGAGTCTAAAGCAAGGTGCGTTTAGACAGCTTGCTTCACACTCTCCCCGTCACTGGAGGCAGAGACATTCTGACAAGGCCTTTTGTTTCCAGAACTGAAGAGAAGCGACAACATATGGCGCCGCAAGTACGACGACCTCGAGGCTGAGGCGAACGATATGCGGCAGCGCCTGGCCAGGACGGAGGCTTGGGCGGAAGCCGCGCATCTCCGTCTCGAAGACGACAGCCGCACCCTGCGCCAGACAATATCGGAGCTGACGACTAAGGCGGCACATGTGTCTGCAGAAAAAGAGCCGGCACTGAGCGACCAGTCCGTCGCTCTCAAGAAGAGCCTGGAACGCGCTCTGGCACGGTACGAGAACGCCAAAAAGAACCGCGATGCGCTGGTGGATGTGGCCCGGCGGAGGAAGACGGAAGTCAAGAAGTGGATCGAATACGCCGAAAGCCTGGAGCGGAAGATCAAGCGGCTGGAAAAGAAAGTCGCGGACAAGGCCGTCAAGCCAGAACCGCTGGACACGGCAGACCAAACCGGTTCGGCGGCAGCTCCTGCCGCCGGCTCTTCAGGCGCTACAGCAGATGGCGGTCCTAGAGCAGTGGCTGCTGCGGATGCCATGCCGGCGCCGGCCGATGTACAGAAACCCTCACTCAGCGCCAGCTTCCGATCCTCCTTTTCGACTTCCTTTTTGGACGGCGGGGACCTCGACCGCGCAGGTGATGACGCGGTACTGCCGCCACGGCCATCCAATGCCGCTGCCGCGACAACGAGCAACGTCACACACGAGTCAACTCTAGATTCTACGCAGGGCGACCCGTCCTCGGATGAGCCGAGCCCAGCGCGGGAGCCCGAGCTCCCCACGCCACGCGCTGTGCCTGCAGAAGGCAACGGCAACAGGCACGGCGATGTTCGAGTCAAGCAAGAACCCCTATCAGATGGACCGGAAATTGTGTGGGAGAGGCCAGTGAAACGGCAACGGCGCGACGAAGCGCCTCTGTCGCGATCGCAGCACCGAGCCCCCAACGGTCCAACTCGTGTCAAAAGGGAGCCCGCGGACAACGCAGCCGCAAGTTGGCCGGCTTCCTCCGCTATTCGCGAGTCGCAGGAGAGCCTGGACCTGGACGAGGGCCAACTAGCGATGCCGACGCCCAGAAAAAGGCGACTTGTTTTCCATAGCGTTCCTTCGCAGAACAACGAGGAGAGTTCGGGGTTAAGCCAGCGCACGACGCAGGACAGGGCGGGCGAGACGCTAGCTCGCAACGGCACGCCGTTGGCCACACTCTCTGTGAATGTACCGCGAGGGTCGCGCGCTGGGGCCGCATCCGCGAAAAAGGAAGCGACTGGAAGTGCGAAGCAGTCGAAGCGGGGGGTGGATTCTCTGCTCGAGGGCGGTAGAACGGGCCAGCCTCGGACGCAGCAGCAAGCGGCAGCATCTTCACCATCGCTTGGAACGTCCTCTCGACTGCGGTCAATGCTGCACCAAACGCCGCAGGAGATACCGAGGTTTATTTGGCCGAGGGGGGTTCCGGAGGGGTCCGGTGGAAGTGAAGGGGGAAGCCGAGAGGACGCAGCCACTGTCCCCCCCCGGGCGAGGCCAGGGTCCTATCGGAGAACTTGGTTGCTGCAGCAAACGCAGCGGGATAAACCGGCCTTTGTTTGGCCGGAGGGGGTGCCGAGGGAGTCCGGTGGAAGCGAAGGAGAAAGCCGAGAGGGTGCGGCCACCGTCGCTCCTGGGATCAGCCAACGGCCCGGCCGGAGCGCTGCGTCGCCTTCGGTAGCCGCTCCGGGTGCCACACTAACGTGGCTTGCGCCGCTCACAGCGACGCCGCTGGCAGCCAAGTATGCTGCAACGTCTGCGGCGAAAAATGCCCCCCCGTTACGAGAGCGTGCCCTTGACCAGCTCACGCTGCAAGACTTCAAGATCAACCCGGCACGCAACGACGGTGCGTCGTTTGCATACAACGAGGTCGTGCGCAGCCGAAGCGACCGCGGGACGCTGGCTGGCTGCACCGATCCACAGTGCTGCGGCAAGGTGTTCCGCGCCATGGCCTCGTCCGAGCTCGCTGCGGTTCCTTCTGCAAAGGGCGCGAGCGATGGGTCTCCTGGGGCGTCGGCTGCCGTTGCGGCGTACATCAACCGGCCCGACAGCATTGTGACCATGGAAAAGTACTTGGGCGAGGAGGCCTATGTGCTGGCGCGGATGTCGCCGGCCGAGAAGCAGGATCTGTGGATGGACGCCCGCACGCACGAGCTCGCCAACAAGTACGGCAAGCACCGGCACCGGTTCCACCGGCGGGCGTCACCCCCGGGCTTCTGGGACGCGGACTTTCCGACGTCTCAGGAGGAAGAGCGGTACCGGGCCGAGTCCGCCAAGCAGGAAAAGGCCGTCCTCCTAGAGCGGTATCGCGAGGCCATGCGGCCCGGCAAGGCCGGCCGGTGGCTCTTCCGTGATGAGTAGATACATCATAGCTAATCAAACTCCATCATGGCATTTTTTTTCGGCACTGGCATGGAGGAGGCTCTTTACAGCCGTTCGGGTCCGCGGAGAGAACGCGATCTGTGGGGGCAGCCGCGTGCGAGCAGCATGGAGCGCACGGTGGTGCGTGCGCAAAATAGGAGACGACAGCTTTTCCGGCGTGGTGGCGGCACGTGACGTAATTTGATAGCGCAGCAAGAACGGAAGCGCACATCCCCCATCCCTATTTCCCACGCAGCTTAACTTTTTTCGTCTCTCTATCGACGCCTTTTCCGAGCTTTGTCTTCCTGCCTCGCAACCTCATCGCCTCGCTCTCGACCTCCATTTTCTGCTTTCCCGTTTCATCCTCCACTCTCTTTCGCTTCTTGACTGTCCTTAGTACGCGACTTTCTTCTAATCTTGACCGTGTCGTTCGTTTTCTTTTCTTCCTGTACCGCAGTTCAGAAATGGACTGAAAGAAGGACAAAAATTCATCGACATACCCGTTTTCGCATCCCGTTCCATCTCGCCGACCTCTCGCCAACGACCAGTCAGACATCGCTGGGTCCTTGCACCTACTTCTCGCCTGTCTCGTTAGCCTGACTTGTGGCGTGCCCCCCCCCCCACGGCGCTGCGACACATCAATCATCTCGAATAGCCTGGCATCCGCTGGCCTTTCTCTCCTTTTCTTTTTGTTGCTTCTTGCCCTTCCTCCTTTTGGTTGGCATCGGCTTTACGTTCGCCTCTGCTCTGTTTCTAGCTTTGGCTTTCTATTTCTCACCCCAAACGCGGTACATCCATCCACCACCCGCTGTACGCGTCTTCCCATCATCAACAAGCACTGCAGCTTCTTGAACCATCAACCTTTTGCTCCGACGACGACGAAACACGAGTAACGCGATTGCCCGTGCTATAATCGATTTCCTCCTCACGATACCCCCGAAATCGCACAGCAGCAACTCCTGCTCTCTTTGCGCGTCACGGACCCGCGCATACACACCCACTTCATCACCCCCTCTGCTGGTCGCTTGCGGTCCTCTGGGATACTGCGAGCAACTAGCTAGAGTGCTCTGCTCAACTTTGCGCCGGCCATGAACCGCAACGGCCACCTGCCGGCTGGGCGCGGGCAGGGTGGGCCTTCCGGACCCGGGCTGGGCGACATGGCGGGTGAGCGTCACGGGAACGGAGCTGGCGGCGGTGGTGGCCGCGGAGGCGGTCCGCGTCGCGGCCGGCACTATGGCTCGCACTATCAGAACCAGCACCAACACCACCAGCCACAGTATCACAATAATCAGCACCATAACCAACAGCATCAGTTCAACCCGTACGCCCAATACGCCCAACAGCCACAAGCCTTCCAATACATCAACTCCTACGCAAACACCCCCTATGTCTATGCGCCAATACAAGCGCCCTATGCAGCAAACGGCGCAATGCCAGCCGCTTACATGCCTTATCAGCAGCCGTATGGACGCCAGGCAACAGGCTTGCCATCTCCATTTGTGCCCATGATAAACCCGAATGCGATGGCCCAAATGGGCCAGCCTATGCCAATGCACGGCCCTTCGCTGATGCCACTGCATCCGCAACAACCCCCGCCACAACAGCAGCAACAGCCACCGCTGTCGCAACTACCACCGCAGCAGCAGCAGCAGCAGCAGCAGCAGCAGCAACAACCACAGCCACCACACCTGCCGCTGCCACCACAAATGTCACCCCCGTATACACGACTAGCACAGCAAGCTCCCCTGATTGTGTCGACGCCAGTTCAGGCGACTGCCTTTGATGCACCACCTCTGCCCGCATCTATGGGTCTGCCTTCATCTGCACCTCACCATATGTCTCTTCCACTACGACCGGATGTGCCACCGCACATTCCTCAGTCTGCGGCCTTTTCGCCATACAGGCCACCATTGAACCCTCTCGATCTTGCCCAATACCCTCCTGGGCCACAACATGCCGACCCATCAGCAGATGTCCCCGACATCACCAATGGCGTCTCATCTACCCCTACGCTTCTGCCCGCAGAGACAACTACCATTGACGCCAGTACCGATGGCGCCAATACACAAGTGTCTGGGCCGACGGCAGAGGACGAGGTGTCGAGCCGGAGGACAAGCTCCGACCAGATCGAGCGTCCACAAACTCCAAATCGTGGCCAACCGTTGGTTTTCGGCGACCTGCCCCCAATAATGACCGATTTTGTAGAGCGCGCTCCGATACAACCCCAATGGACGAGCGTGCCTGATGCTCCGTTCCCGTCGAGCAAAAAGCTGCCCCGGCGTCATCGGAGTTTGGGTGGCGGTGTCCAGCTCCCACTGAACCCCCATGAAGCTGCAGCTGCTCGTGCAGCCGCGGTCACCTCCAGGACCGATGAAACCCCCGCGGACATGCCGGATGCGTTGGCAAGGCCATCCACGCCAAGGCACTCTGTGGTGACGACAGCCACGGTATCTACGCAGGACCATCCATCAGAGAGTCCCATGTCGACATCACACTCAAGTATTGGTTCCACCACACCTGCCGCTGCCTCCAAGCTCGCAAACGGCCTGTCCTCCCGCCCTGCCGCGCCAGCGCTTCCTGTTGTTCCTGCTCTTCCAGTTCAAGGCATCCAGGGTAAGAGCGAAAGCACAACAACAGTTGCGGCTACGCCATCTCTGACCGGTGTTTCGCCTGTGAACGGCGAGACCCCGCAGGCCGGTGCAGACGGAGCAGGGTCTACTTCTGAGGCAGCCCAGGCCCCTGCACCAGCTCGTCCCACACTGTGGACAGGCCTTTTTTCAAAGTCAACGGCATCTGCGGCGTCTGCGTCAGATGGTGCTGCTGCAGTCAATGGCAACGCGACCAATGGAGCGAACGGCTCGGGCGGGTTTGCCAAGAGCAACAGCAACTCGCTGGCTGAGGCGCTCTCGTCCTACCGTGTTGACAGCACCAACAAGGTGGCCTTTCTTGAACCCCGTGGCCTGATCAATACCGGAAATATGTGCTATATGAACTCGGTCCTGCAGGCGTTGGCGTTCTGCATTCCCTTCTACGACTTCTTGGACCAGGTTGGCAGGAAGGCGGCCTTTAGCTTCAAGAGCGAGACACCCATCGTTGACGCTATGATCATGTTCTTACGCGAGTTCAAGGTCATCGACCGGGCCGACCCTATCGATCTTCAGAGACGTCTGAAAAGCGACGACATTGAGCGTTACGGTGAGGCGTTCATCCCTGAGATCGTCTACGAAGCCATCAAGCAAGTGTCTCGGTTTTCGAGCATGAGAGTAAGTTTTTTCCCGTCCCAATCTTCTTCCAGAACAAATACTAATCTTCATCTTTTAGCGTGGCCATCAACAAGATGCAGAGGAGTTCCTTGGATTCCTACTCGAATCTCTTACCGAGGAGTGCACAAAGGTGATGCAGAGCACGACCGGTACACCTACGACGGGTGGCGCAACCCCTGAGGTGGCTGTCACGCCAGAGGTGTCGGATATGTCTGGTGGCAGCGGTAGCGGTGGTTGGTTGGAGGTTGGCCCGCGCCAGCGTGCTGCGGTGACGCGGTCATCTGGCCACACCTCTATTTCGCCGGTGAACAGCATTTTCGGCGGCCAGCTGCGGTCTGAGCTGCGTGTTCCCGGCTTGAAGGACTCCGTGACGCTGGAGCCTTACCTTTCCCTGCAGCTTCACATTGACTCGCCCGAGGTCCGCAACATTGTGGACGCTCTTCAGAACCTGACCAAGCCCGAGACACTGCAGGGCAACTTCAACTCGCCGCACGGCAAGAACGTGAACGCCACGAAGCAGGTGTTTATCGAGAACCTGCCGCCCGTACTGATCCTTCACCTGAAGCGTTTCCAGTTTGACGCGCAAGGCGGCACGGTCAAGATCTGGAAGAAGGTTGGCTACCCGCTGGAGCTGGAGATCCCGCGTGAGATCTTTGCGCGCCGGCGCCGGAACGCCTTTTTGACGGAGGCGCTTCCCAAGTACCGCCTGCACGCGGTCATCTACCACCACGGAAAGCACGCCAACGGTGGCCACTACACGGTGGACGTGCTCCGCGAAGACAGCCGGGAGTGGATCCGGCTCGACGATACTGTCATCCGCCGCATTCGGAACGAGGACGTGGCCGCTGCCGGCGAGGAGGAGAGCGGGCCGTCGTCTGCCGGAAAGACGGCAGGCCCATTGCAGAACGGCGGTGCTGGCGGCGCCACAGTGGCTGCGACGAATGGGAGCACAGCGCCTACCGCGGCGAACCGGTTCGCCGGGATTGATGACGAAGACGCCGGGGAGAACGACGCAGAGTGGCGGCAGGTGTATCCGACGGTGAATGGCAGCAACAAGAAATGGAGCGCCGTGGCGAACGGGGCGTCGTCTACTGCTGCCAAGGCGAAGCAGATCAAGGAGAGTATCAAGGACAACAAGGTCGCCTACCTGCTCTTCTACCAGCGCATCAACTAGGCCATGAGCCACGACAACGACGGTGTGGTGGACGAGGTGTGGGGAGGAAGGAAAGGGGAGAAAGAGGAGAAAACTGCACCAGAGCCTTTCAGGCTGGGTCTTGTCCCGTTATGGTGCCTCCCAACCAGCTATGGGAGACTTGGACGACGACACAAACGACGACGTACGCCTGATTTCCGGCAGTCATCGTTCGAAGAGCATACCGAGCGTTCCCGCAGATGGCGAGCATGCCAACGAGGTATATGTGCCTTGCTGACTCGACATATTATTGTATGGGGCAAGGAAAAAACGACGGGACGGATAAAAAGAAGGGAGAGGAGAGGACTGCGGGTTTGGTCGGGGACGGAGGCTGAGGGATGGGAATCCCTCGCCTTTTTCACATTTATAGCCTCTACTTCTCCCGTGATCGGCAGCCGCTTGTTTGCCTTTCTACGGGAGAGGCACGTATATGTAAAACAAATACAACCTTTTAATCACTGAGCTTCTGATTCCGCTGTTGACCTGTTGACGGCGCCGTCAGAGGCTGGGATTCGGGTGCACGTGACCCAAACACGCTAGAAACGGCGTTGGAGCTCAGCTGTCATTTTTTTCCCCTGGGAGCTTCGAGTCGCGTCGTTATCCCAAACAAACGGCCTAAGAACAGAACGAAACAGACGCGAAGCGGCACCGGATCGCCCACATCGAATCGAATCCTTTGCGTCGAAGAGGAGCGTTGCTTTTGCACCGTCTCTCCCTTTTTTTTCACCTTTATTTCCCGGGTTTCTCACTCGACCTCGACAGCATGCCCAACTTTGCCTTCGACCCCGACGACGAGGACGCCGAGGGCGACACCGTCCTGTCCTCGTCTCCGGCGACACCCCTGCGCGGTGGCGGCGGTGCATCGCGCGGTGGCGGCGGTGCATCGCGCGGCGGCGGTCTCTTTCACTTTGACAATGGCGGCGGCGGCGGCGGGTTCGGGCAGAGCACGCCGGGTCGGCAGCCGCCTTCGTCGGCCGCGAGCTTCACGCCGGCCGGTGCGCCGTCGGCCTCCTATCTGGGCAGCTCCATGATGCGCGGCATGACGACGGGGCCGTCCTCGGCCAGGGCGGCGCCGCCCCCGGCCGCCGGGACGGGGCGCAACATCTTTGGCGGCAGCAGCAGCAACAGCCCACGAAACGCGCCGCTCGGGCGATCGATCCAGGGCGGCAGCGGGCCCAAAGGCATCTCTGCGACGCGGCAGCCGTCGCGGCTCAGCCAGGTGATGGCAGATGACGACGAGGAGGAGGATGAGGAAGAAGAAGAGGAAGAGGAAGAGGACGAGGAAGAGTACGATGAGGAAGACGCGGACGGGGATGCGGACGACGACAACTACGCGCATCAACGGTCCAAGGCGGCTGTCCGGGGCGGTGACAGTAGCGAGGAAGAAGAAGAGGAGGAGGAAGAAGAGGAAGAAGAGGAAGGCGATGAAGACGAGGAGGAGGAGGAGGAGGAAGAGGAGGAGGATGCGGACGGCGACGGCGACCCGTGGCTGGATCTCGCGGCCCAGAGTGCTGCGGCGACACGGGGCCCGGCCGCGTCC
The DNA here is from genome assembly GCA_001676865.1 of Ceratocystiopsis minuta. NCBI lineage: Eukaryota > Fungi > Ascomycota > Sordariomycetes > Ophiostomatales > Ophiostomataceae > Ceratocystiopsis > Ceratocystiopsis minuta. The sequence continues at coordinate 90,516 of LZPB01000037.1, forward strand.
TTGCAGGGGCGCGCGCCCTGGCTGCCGGCCGGGAACGACGGCGGCTCGGCGGGCGACGACGACGACTACACGATGACGGGCGCCAACCTCGGCCTTGGGGCTGGGGACGACAGGGACGGGGCCGACAACCTGATGCTGTTTTCGACGTTTGCGGCGGACGACCGGGTGCTCAAAGAGGCCGAGGACATCTATCGCGTGTCGGTGGCGCGCGGCGGCAGCCTGGGCGGCGGCAGCGCGTACGGCGGGCCGGTGGGGGCGGCGTCGTCGATGGGCGCGTCGGTGCGGCGGGGCCCGCGCGAGTACCGCTACGCGGCGATTGCGAAGAGCCTGTACCGGCAGATGGGCTACGCGGCGGTGGTGGAGGTGCCGGAGCTGATCCGCGAGACGGAGGTGCAGATCAGCCAGCTGTACGCGCAGGGCATCGGGGCCGAGGACGACCCCACGCGCCTGGACCAGGTGCTGGCGGAGGTGTCCGGGCAGCTGGTGGGCCTGTGGCAGGCGTATGCGGAGAGCCTGCCGGCGCGGGCGGCGTCGTCGTCGGGCGGCTTCGGCGACAGCGACGACCAGGACCCGGTGGCGGCCATCGGGCCCGGCCCCAAGGCGAGCGCGTTTGAGAACGCGGCGTTTGTGGCGACGCTGGCGCTGCAGCTGCACCACACGCGGACGACGACGGAGAGCCCCGGCGGCAACAACCACGGACTGTCGGCGCCGGAGCCGCTCACGGAGACGCTGTTCCGCTGGATGGCGGACTACCACAACCTGTACCCGGACCAGGTCAGCGAGGTGATGCAGTGCCGGCCGGGGGCGGCGTCGCACGGGCTGTTCTGGCAGACGGTGTTTGTGTGCCTGCTGCAGGGGCGGGTGGCGGACGCGCTGGCGCTGCTGCGGGCGGGCGGGTGGGACACGGTGCGGCGGGCGGGCATTCCGGCGTACACGGGCCGGGCGCTGTCGAACGTGGAGTGGGCGGTGCAGGAGACGGTGGCGATGCTGGAGACGTGCCCGGGGCGGACGGGCAACTGGGACGTGTGGAGCGGGGAGTGGACGCTGTTCCGGATCCGGGCCAAGGGCGCCCTGGACCAGCTGCGGCGGTTTGCCGAGGGCCGCGGCGGCGGCGGCGAGGACGGCCAAGGCGACAGCGGCGGCTACGGCGGCGGGCGGCAGTCGATGGCCGGGCTGGCGCGCAAGGCGGAGAGCCAGGTGCCGTGGGACATCTACGAGAACATCAACATTGTGTTTGACATTGCGCTGGGGTCGCGCGAGCGGATCCTGGCGGTGTCGCAGGACTGGTGCGAGGCGGCGCTGGGCCTGTTTGGCTGGTGGGACGAGACCAAGGGCCAGCACGGTGGTGGCGGCGGCGGCGGCGGCGGCGGGTTGGGCGGCAGCACGATGGGCGGCGGCGGGCACGGCAAGTCGCTGTCGCTGTCGCTGTCGCTGGCGGCGGCGCAGCAGCAGCAGCAGCAGCGGGCGGAGGCGCAGACGGCGTCGACGTTTGCGGGCTACGTGGACCGGCTGGCGCGGGCGTTCCGGGCGACGACGGACGCGGGGCTGGAGATTGACGCGAACAACGCGGTGGAGGTGGCGGTGGCGTGCGTGCTGGAGGACAACCCGCGGGGGCTGCTGGGGCTGCTGCGGGCGTGGTCGCTGCCGGTGGCGGCGGCGGTGGTGGAGATTGCGTCGCTGGGCGGGTGGTTGCCAGCCGAGTCGCCGACGTCGGCGCTGGCGGCGGCGCTGGGCGGCGACCTGGACATGGAGGACCTGGAGGTGCTGGGCGTGGACCCGACGGACCCGGACGAGGCGGACGGGTTCAAGGACAACACGCTGGTGCAGTACGCGCAGGCGCTGGTGAACGACGAGGCGCTGGGGCAGACGGCGGCGGCGGCGGCGGCCACGGCCACGGCCACGGCCACGGACGACGGGGGCGGCCACGACGAGGCGTCGCCGCGGACGATGGACGGGTGGGAGCTGGCGGTGCACGTGCTGGGGCGGATGGACTCGTCGGAGCGGGCGGAGGAGACGATTGGCGAGCTGGTGCGGACGCTGCTCAAGACGCTGGACGTGGGGTCGGGGGCGACGGTGGACAAGATCTGGCGGGTGCTGGGCGACCTGGGGCTGTCGTCGTATGCGGAGGAGGCGGCGGAGCACTACGGCGACCTGCTGACGAACGCGTCGTACCGGTTCGGCGAGGCGGTGTGGTACTACGCGGTGGCGCACCGGCCGGCCAAGGTGCGCGAGGTGATGAACCTGCTGACGGCGTACTCGCTGGTGCAGTCGGCGGCGTACCCGGCGGCGGCGGACCTGGACGAGCACCTGCGGCGGCTGCTGGCGGAGCGCGGCGCGACGCTGGCGCAGCTGGCGCGGCGCGACCTGGAGGCGGCGGAGGTGCTGGGGCGGATGGTGAGCGGCTACGCGACGCTGCGGCAGTTCTACGAGGCGCGCGACGACGTGCGGGTGCCGCTGGCGCGGCGGCGGGCGACGGCGGCGGTGGCGCTGACGGCGGTGATTGCGAGCGCCGACGACAACGTGCGCGGCGGCCTGTACGACGGGACGCGCAACGCGGTGGTGTCGGAGGACTTTTTGCTGGCGCTGCTGGGCGAGGCGCTGGTGCTGGCGGAGCCGGGGCCGACGACGACGACGACGACGTACGCAGCGCTGGTGTCGGCGCCGCCGGTGGTGGCGGCCGAGACGATCGACACGCTGCTCAAGGCGGTGGAGGACGTGCAGACGCTGGCGGCGGCGTCGTCGCGCGTGTACGCGGCGTGCGACGAGTTCCTGCAGGTGGTGCTGGCGAGCGCGCCGGGCGGGCTCAAGGGGTCGACGCCGGCAGACCTGGTGCGCACGACGAGCGGCGCGTCGTCGTTTGTGCTGACGGGCAGCTCGATGCTGGCGAGCCAGCTGCACCGGAGCATGGCGGGCGGTGGCCGTTTGCCGGCGGCGGCCTCGACGACGACACCGCGCGGCTGGGACTGGCGCAGCGGACTGACGGCGCACGCGACGGCGGCGGACGTGCTGCAGCGGCTGCGGCTGGGCCTGAGCCGGGCGCTGGCGCAGCTGTGGGTGGCCGAGGTGGACGGGCTGGTCGGCGGCGGGCCGGCGGCGGCGGCAGCGTCGTCGTCGCTGTCGCTGGTGCTGCAGCGCGGCTCTTAGGGAGAGCGGGCGAGCCGCAGCAGCGGCAGCAGCGGCAGTGGCAGCGGCAGTGGCAGCGGCAGCAGCAGCAGTCTGGAACGGATGGTCCTCTTCCGGGGAGCAGGGCCGGGAGGAGCCGGGACGGACGTGGGCGTGCACGGCAGAGCGAGGCGCAGCACGGCGCGGGACAAGGACGCCTTTATTTTGATTGATTTTTAGGTATTGGGAACAGAACAACAAGGATTCCGCTCGTTTGATGTGTTGGGCGTGGCTGTTGGTCAAGCCTGCTGGAGGGCCTGCTTTGCTGATTGGCTGGCCGCCCGGGCCCTGGACGGGCCGTGCTCGGCATCGATTGTGGGGAACAGGGCTCCACACCGAAAACTCGGCAGCTCAACCAGCAGGTTGACTCAACGTTTTTTCCTTCTTATACCCTGCTGTTCTGTCTTCTTTTTCTTTCTCTTTGCTTTCTTCTTCACTTCGTTTCTCTCTCTTCTCCCCTATCCCCCCCCCACGCGCCCCTTCACTGCTCTCTCTCTCCCCTTCTCCCTTCACAGACAGCACCTCCCCCTCAAGAGAACGGCCAGATGGCACAGCCCAGCGGCGAGGACGTCCTTCCGGACGGGGACAAGACGGGCGGCGTGCTGGCGGTCGAGCAGGAGCCCAGGCAGGCGCCGGCACCCGTGCCCGAGTACGATGTGGCGCGGGTCGAGCAGGTGTACCGCAAGCTGGACCTGCGGATCATTCCTCGTGAGTTCTTCCCCTTCACTCTTGTCTTCTCTCTGTCCCCCCCCTCTGACCTCCAGCCTTCTGGGTGCTCTACTTCCTCTGCTCGGCCATCCGCTCCAACATCGGCATCGCCCAGACGATGAACAAGGAGAGCGGCCACGATCTGATGCAGGTCATGCACCTGACGGCCAAGGACACGTCGACGGCGCTGGCCCTGTTCTACGTGTCGTACGTGCTGTTCGACTTCCCGTCGAACCTGGTGATGACGCGGCTGAGCCCGCGCGTGTGGATGGCGCGCATCGTGTTTGCCGTCGGCGCCGTGGGCGCGCTGTTCGCCGCGTGCAAGGCCGCGTGGAGCGTCAAGCTGCTGCGCTTCCTGCTGGGCGTCGTCGTCGCCGGCATGTGGCCGGGCATGGCCTACTACCTGACGCTGTTCTACCCGCCGTCGCGCTGCGCCCAGCGCATCGGCTACTACTTCACCGCGTCGCAGCTGTCGGCCGCCGTCGTCGGGCTGGTCTCTGCCGGCTTCCAGAAGATGGACGGCGCCCGCGGGCTCGTCGGCTTCCAGTGGATGTTCCTGGTCTACGGGCTGCTGGGCGTCGTGCTGGGCGTCGCCCTGCTGTGGTGGCTGCCGGACCGGCCGGTGCCGCCGGAGGGCGTGGCCCCTCAGACGGCGTCGGCGCCCCTGCAGACCCCCCCGCGCTGGCTGGCCTGGCTGCCCAAGCCCGCGCCCGCCCTGCGCGGCGAGGACGCGCTGGTGCACTACCACGACCTGCGGCGCGTGTACTACCCGCGGCCGTGGACGCTGCGCGACCTGGGCTGGGTGCTGCTGGACTGGCGGCTGTGGCCGCTGCTGCTGATGTACTTTGGCGTCGTCGGCGTCGGCATCGGCACGCAGCTGTACGGCTCCGTCATCATCGCCGCCATCAACCCGCACTTCAGCGACATTGTCGTCAGCCTGCTGTTTGCGCCCATCTGGATCATGGACCTGATCGCCATCCTGCTGGTCACGCCCGTGTCCGACCGCTTCCACCGCCACCGCGCGCTCTTCTTCTCGGCTGCCGTGTGCGTGCAGATCGCCGGCCTGCTGGTCACCAGCTTCGCGCCGCACAGCAACCCGTGGGCGCGCTACGGCGGCCTGCTGATGCTCGGCTTCGGCCTCGGCCCCACCGTGCCCATCTGCATGACCTGGACCGGCGAGGTCTTCCAGCAGCGCCACGGCGAGGTCGGCGTCGCCGCCGCGTCCGCGCTGGTCTCCGGCCTCGGCAACCTCGGCAGCATCACCACCACGTACGCCCTGTACACCGGCTGGCCCGCCGACGCCGCCGCCGGCCCGCACCAGTACCGCAACAGCAACCTGGTCATGATCGCCATCCTGTGCGTCAGCATCGCCAGCAGCCTCATCAACACCGTGCTGCTGCGCGTCTTTGGCCAGAAGCGCCGGCAGCCGGGCGCCGCCGCCGCCGCCGGCGGCAAGGACGAAGGCGACGCCGCCTCCGACTTTGTCGACGGCGCCGCCCGCCGCGAGGCCGAGCAGCGCGGCTTCAAGCGCATGCTGCCGCGTGTCAAGTAGGGCGTCGTCGCCCTACGCGGGCTTCCAACAAGCCGGCAGAGTGAGAGAGGCCCGGGACGCTCGTGGTTCAACCCGGCGGCGTCCTCGGGCCTCTAGCCAAGGCTCTTCTCTCAGGGAGGCTGCCTTTTTTTTCATTTCCCTTCGTTCTGCCGCCAGCCATCACATAGTGTCTGTCTGCTCGCCCTGGAGACCATCGTCTGACCCCAGGCCCTCCCTCTCGACGACAATGCCCAGCGCTATCGTTGGGGGAGGCCTGGTGCCGAGCAGTCGGTCTCGGGGACGGAGTCGAGGCCTGTCTGGCTGGTAGGATTTTGCTGTTCTTTTTCTTTCTTTCCCTTCTTTCCTTCCTTTCTTTCCTTTGTCTTCTTTCTTTTTCTGCTTCTGCTTTTGCATGATACCCATTTGTTTTGATGCGCCGAGGATTAGGATTGGGCTTGGCTTCTCACGGACGCGACAGTTGCTCTCACGCCATCGCTCGACACGAGAACGCCGGAACATGGACACGGAGGACGAGGGAACGGCGCATTGGAACGGAGACGTCGTGCAGCTCTTTGCGACAATGCCTCTTTGCGCTATCGCAGGCCGGTCTCGTGGGATAGATAGATTTTCTGTATTCTGTAACTTGGATAGTGTATCAATCGATATCAGTATCCAATTTTTTGTCCTTTTTTTGCCTCCTGGACAAACCACGCAAACCTGCATGGGAAGGGTGTGGTGTGTCTTGGGTGAACGACAAAGTATCAAAAGTCGTCGTCCGTCGCCCTTATTCTTTCAGCTCGCCTGCGCGCTGCCGGCCCGCTAAGCCCCCCCTAGCCTACAGGCCGCTTCGCTGGAGAATGCACCGCTGCCGTCATCCTTCCCCACCTTCCAGCTCGACGCGACCACCGCCCCCACCAGCCGCCATCCAGGCCTGCCGCCCGCCCGCCGCCAGCGGCCTGCACGTGCAGATAAGCCGCCCAGCCCGATTATGCAGTCCACTGATTTTTCGATTCTTTTTTTTTTTGTTTTTCTCCTGCAATTTGCGCATTTGAGCCACGTTCCTTGCCGTCTCGACACGCATCCGCCCCGAGACGCCCGTCCCCCCCGCCACAGGCCGATCAACGCACGTTCTCTGCCGTGCTCTTCTCTGCTGCGCCTCCCCCCCGCCCGGCTTCTTCAACACGTCCATCTCGCTCGTTGCCGGCGGTGACCCTTTTTTACGAGACACAAGGACGAGACGAGACACGAGACCAAGACCACGCACGACCACGGGATCACACGGAGACCACAAGGGACCACCAGCGACAACCCACGACCACGTCTGCCATCTGCCCTCTCTTCACATGCCATCCGCCGCACGACTGGCATCACGACCGGCCTCTGACGCGCGACGGCCCCGAGACGGCCTTTTTCACGGCGCCCTCTGATCCGTTCTCGACGTTTCCTCGAATTCTTTTTCTTTTTTCTTTCTTGAAAGCCGCCCCCCCCTCCGGTGCGTGCTGCGCGACTGCCGCGCACACGCTCGTCTCTCGCTTCCGGGTTCTCCGTCTGTTCGGCCCGTCCGCCCCCCGTCCGCCCATCATGTGGTGGATCTTCCGCGTGCTGTTCAGCACCCTCTTCCTCCTGAGCGTCGTGCTCTCCATCCCCATCGCCTTTGACGTCGGCGGCCGCGACGCCGGCCTGGCCTACAGCCTGGGCCTCTTTCTGTACTACGGTACCTATTCCTCCATCAAGCTCGCCGTCCGCCTGGCCACGTCGGCCGACGACGACGACGACGACGACGACGACGACGACGACGACGACAACGATGCCCGGCCCAGCCGCGAGGCCGCTGCCGCCGCGCGCGCGCGCGCCCGCGTCCGTTTTGCCGTCGCCGCCGGCCTGCGCCTGTCGCAGTGGGTCGTGGTGCCGGCGCTGCTGTTCTGGGCGCTGCGGCGGTTCGCGGCCGTCGACGCCGACAACACCGACTGGGTGGCCCGGACCGTGGCCCACGTGACGGGCAGCGAAGGCGGCGGCGCGGGCGGCGCCGACGGCCCGGCCAGCAGCAGCAGCAGCGTGGCCGTGGGCCTGGGCCAGCGCGTGGCCGGTCTGTTTTTCGGCGGCGGCAGCAGCAGCAGCAGTGGCAGCAGTGGCAGCAGCCAGAGCGTCGTCGCTGCGGCGGCGACATCGGCCGCGGCCGCGGCGGCTGCGCTGCCCTCGACGACGGCGGCCGCCGCGGCAAAGGCGGCGTCGTACTTTGGCCGTCTGTGGCCGGCGGCCGCGGGCGCCGGCTGGGGCGACTGGCTGCTGGGCCGCGGCGGCGTGGTCGAGTCGGCGGCGCTGGGCGGCTGGCAGAACACGCTGCTGTACTCGTCGCCCGTCTTCCAGCTGCTGGAGGGCTTCTGCACGCTGCTGGTCATCCAGGCGGCCGGGCAGATCTCGCGGTGGCTGGTGAACCGGGGACGGAGCGACACATGGGTGGTAGGTTTTTCCGTCCCCTTCTCTTTCTTTTTTCTCTTTCTTCGTTCTTCCCTAACCCACAGATCATCCTGATCGCCTTCTCCGGCTCGGTCATCGCCAGCGCCGTCTACTTCCTGTCGCGCGTGGCGCGCTTCCCGCAGGTCGACACGGTGGACGCGGTGCTGATCGGCGTCACCATCACGTCGGCCGTGTTCCTGTGCGCGTACGGCATCGGCAGCGGCCGCGGCAACCCGGTCGAGTCGTCGCTGCTGTTCGCGTACGTGGTGCTGTGCGTGTACCAGATCTTCACCGACTACCAGCCGTCGTCGCCGGCGGCCGCCGCGCGCCTGCGCGAGCGCCAGCAGCAGCAGCAGCAGTGGCTGCAGCAGCACCAGCACCACCAGCAGCCGCCGCCGCCGCTCGAGTTCCCGCCGCTGCCGCCCGTGCTGATGGCGTCGTACGCGACCCTGGTGCGCCTGCTGGGCAGCCTGCCGACGGCGCTGGTGGCGACGCCGCGCTTTGTCGCCGCCGCGCTGCAGACGATCACGCCGTCCGTCGTCATCTCGCTGACGTACCGCATCATCGTCTTCTACTGCGCCACCCGCATCATCCCCGCCGTGCGCGCGTCCGGCGCCCGCGCCCTGCTGCAGGAGCCCACGCTCGAGGACCTCGACAGCGCCAGCAAGCTGCTGGGCTTTCTGTCGTGGTACTCCGCGTCCGCCCTGATCGCCATCTACACCAGCCTGCTGCTGCAGCACATCGGCGTCGCCGCCGCGTCGGCCGCCGCCGCCTCCGCCGCCGCCACCGCCGCCGCCGCTGCGTCGTCCTCCTCGTCGGCCCCGGCATCGTCCCTGGCCGGCGACTTCGCCGCCGCCGCCGCCCGCGGCATCCCGTGGCGCTGGGTCAACGCGGTGGGCGTGATGGCGCTGTATGCCGTGGAGATGTACCTGGGCACCGACGACCTGGACGGCGGCCTGACGAACCACTGGAAGATGGACTAGGTGGCTTGGTTTGCCGTCTCTCTTTTTTCTCACTCTACCTTTCACCCTTCACAACCTTTAACCATTATCCCTCCCCCTTCCTCATTTTTTTTTTTTTCCTTATTTGTTTTGTCTGGAGGGAAAACCAGGATACGATGCGAAGATGGGATATGCCAGCATTTGTTTTTCTCTTTTTGGGAGGGGTTCTCATGGTTCGGTCTTTTGTTTTGTTTTCTGTTCTTCGTTGATGCTCGTCTTTTCTTCGTTTCTAGCCCCCCTTGACATGACGCGTTCCCATTGCCCACTCACGAACACCCTGTTTTTATACCCCCGTTTTCCTTGTTCTTGCTTCGCTCCTTTCTACAGCTTCCCCGTTGCATCCTCACTTCCGACGCTATTCCTTATAATTCTCAACTTTTACTATGATGTCCATGCTTGTGAAGCCCAAGGCAGACTGTTGTCACGTCACGTTCATCCGACAGAAACACGGGGGACTGATTGCATTATAAAAGGGATCCCAGGCCCTTGTCCAGAGAGGCTTTGGACAGACGAAGCGAAGGGTATAAAGAAAAGAACAAGAATCCGCTGCGAAGCGGCAAAAGAAGAAAGGTATAAAGAAACAAAAAAACAAAGACCAGAGAAGACAATTGGATTTCTCGGTTGGCTAGGCAAAAGCCTTCCCTTGCCTCCCTTCAAGAAAGAAAACACCGAAAAAACCACCGCCTCCGCAAGTCGTTGCAACATAAAAAGGGGGTAAAAGAAGAAGAAAAGAAGAAATCCAAAAAATGAAAGAGAAAATCTCTAAAAAAAAAACAGCACTGTCCGTCCACCATGCATTCTAATCCCTCAAAAAAACACCCGGGAGCGCAGCCGCTCGCTCAAGCACAACGGAGTCCCCCCCCCCCCCCCCCNNCCTGCCCAACAACGCCATGGAAAGCGGATGGAAAGAGAAAAAGGATCCGCTTATGCCAGCACCGCGACGGCGCCGGCCAGCGCGGCCAGCAGCAGGCCGCTCTGGACGAACAGCGCGTGCGCGCCGGACGTGGGCACGGTGGAGGCGGAGGGGGCGGCGGTGGAGGTGGACAGCGACGTGGTGGTGGAGGCGGAGCCGGCGGCGGTGGTGGCGGTGGTGACGACGACGACCGAGGCAGAGGGCTTGCTGCTGACGGCGGTGGCGAACGAGGTCGGGTAGACGGGGGTGGTGGAGTTGGTCAGGGGCCAGTAGGCGCTGGACGAGGAGGAGGACGACGACGACGAGGACGTGGTGTTGGCGGCGGGCGCGGTCGTCAGCGGGGCGGTGTACAGGGGCACGTAGACAGAGGACGACGACGAGGACGACGACGACGAGCTGGAGCTGCTGGTCGTGGTGGCCGAGCTGCTGTGCTTGTTGGCCGGGCAGTTGGTGTACGTCGGGTTGCAGCGCGTGATGGTGATGGTCTCGGTCAGCTCGATGGTCGAGGTGGTGGTGCCGGTGAAGGACGAGGTGGCGGCGGCCAGCGAGGCAAGGGCCAGGACGAGGACGTTGGAGGCAAACATGGTGATCGTTTGTTGCGACGGGGTAGTGCAAAAAAAGCTGAGACAGGTCAGTCGATGTGCATTTTTGGAAAGAATGAATTTTTAAAAAAAAAAAAAAAAAGTGAATGAGTCAAGAGAGACAGAGCGCGTCGCTGGCTTTTCTCTCATGCGCGCCTGTCGCGACGCGTCCCCTTGCAGGCCCGAGGGGGCTGGAATGAGAGCAGCGAGGCGCATTCGCGAAGCAAGGGAGGGGGGCCTATCAAGATTGGCAGGCCTCCCTCTCTCTCTCGCTCGACCACGAGGGCAAAGGTTGGGATGGCAACGAGAATTGAGACACACAGGAGAGACAAGACAAACAAACGTACTGTGAGGATTTGGGTTGGTATATCGTTTGTTTCGTTTCGTAGAGATTCGTTTCGTGGGCTCTCGGGGTGTGGGCGAAAAGAACGTTTCGAGATCGATCGATCGGAAGAAGGAATGAAAGGTGGTGTGGATGGACCAGCAAGCAGAGAAAGAATGGCAAGAAAAAGGAGTGACTACCAGAGGAGAGGATTCTCGAGTTTGAATGGAAAAGAGAGCGTGGGTGAGAAAGAAGCAAAAAAAGAAGGGACGGTGAGGAGGGAAACAACAGAACAAAAAGGAAGGGAAAAAAGCCTGCTGGGGGGGGGGGAGGGAGGAAAAACCAAGACCAGGATCCTGGTCGCCAAAAAGGGGGCGCATTGGCTGCGGCCGCGAGCGCTCCACATGGTCTGTGTTGGCATGCCCGTCGAGGGGCAAACGTCATCCTCGGGCCCGCGGTCTAGACGGTCGGGAAGCGTTGGGCTTGTGGTCCTTCTTTGTTCTCGTTTGTTTACCGGCAGTTATTTTTTTTTATTTTTCTTTTCGTCTAACTAATTTTCTTTGTTTGTATGCAAAAGCCCGTCTTTTGAATCCTATGCTTCCTTTTTTTTGTCCGTTATAAGACGCCGTCGAGCCTTTCTGTTCATGCACGCACGCAGGCCGTGCCGGAGCTCACCGCATTGCTGCCTGGCTGGAAAAAGGCGCAAAAAAAAAAGATGCTGCAAGGGGCGCTGTCAGGGGTTCGTTCAGGGGTTGCAGCCAATGGTGTGGAGGGGATGGGGCTGTCAGTTGTCAGATTATTGTGGGGCTCT
>LZPB01000370.1:0-12435 GCA_001676865.1 Ceratocystiopsis minuta
GCGGCGGCGGCGGCGGGCGAGGGCGAGGGCGCGACGGCCTCGTCGTCGCCGACCACCACCACTCTCGTCTGGGACCGCGTGCGCGCTGGCGACGTGCCGCTGGTCGTGTCGCGCACGGCGATCCCGCGCACGGCGGCGACGCTGCTGGCGGTGCCGAGCGTGGCGCTGCGGACGGGGCCAGCGACGGCGGCCCCGCTCGCGGCCTGGGCCTTCCTCGGCACCGACGGCTCGCTGTGGACGCTGCACTGCGAGCCGGCGTTTCGGGGCCGGGGGCTGGCGACGGCGGTGGCGGCGCGGCTGCTGCGGGCGAACGGGGGCCTGTTCCGGGGCGTGGGCGGCAACAGCGACGATGACCGTGACGACAACAACCTGTGGCTGCTCGCCGACGTGAGCGCCACGAACCGGGCGAGCCAGGCGGTGTGCCGGCGGCTGGGCGGGCGGCGGGCGTGGTCTGCGAGCTGGTGCGTCTTTCCTTTTCTCTCTGGTTCTGTGCTTCACTTACTAACGGCATAGGATCGTGGTCGAGTACGACAGCCTGGGTGACGACTGACGAGGGCGGGGAGGCCAGGACTCTTGCCATGCCACTCATAGACAGGCTTTTCCATGGACCGTTTTATTTATTTGTTTATTTTTATTTCGCCATCCCATGTGCCTATTTTCCGGTTCCCTTTCTCCTTGTCTCTTCTGCCCCTACTTTTTCTCCTCCACCTTGGTCTGCCGGTGGATCTCCTGCATGAAGAACTTGAGGTCGTCCGGGTTGACAAAGGGCGTGATGCCGTGGCCCAGGTTGACGATCCAGCCCTGGCGCCGCTCGAACCAGCCAAAGCCCTCGACCATGCCGCGCACGGTCTCGGTGATGGCCGCGTGCGAGCCGTACAGCACGCCCGGGTCGGCGTTGCCCTGCAGCACCAGCGGCGCGGCGCCGCGCCGCTGCACGGCCTGGGCGGGGTCGTGCTGCCAGTCGAGGCCGACGACGTCGTACGCGCCAAAGGTGCTGTTGTCGGTGTTTTGGTCAGGGGCGGTGGCCACCGCCTTGGCCGCGGCGTCGGCGGCAAAGTCGTCGAGCGCGTACCAGGCGCCCTTGGCGAAGACGATCATGGGCACGGGCGCGAGGCCCAGGGCGCGCAGGCGGCCCGGCAGGCGGGCGGCGATGCGGCGCAGGCTGGGCAGGGCGAAGTCGCGGAAGCTGGCGGGCGACAGCTCGCCGGCCCACGAGTCGAAGACCTGGACGGCCTGGGCGCCGGCCTGGACCTGGCGCGCGAGGTGCTCGACGCAGACGTCGGCCAGCTTGGCCAGCAGGCGGCGCGTGGCGTCCGGGTAGCGGTACAGCCACGTCTTGCTGTGCACAAACAGCTTGCTGCCGCCGCCCTCGACCATGTAGCACAGCAGCGTCCAGGGCGCGCCGCAGAAGCCCAGCAGCGGCACGCGGCCCGCCAGCTTCTCGCGCGTGCGCGCCACCGCCGCGTACACGTACGCGAGCGAGTCGGCCGCGGCCTCGGTGCTCGTGCCGACGACGCGCGCATACTGCGGGTCGTCGGGCGACGCCAGCGGCGCCGGGAAGTGCGGGCCCTTCTTGTCGACCATCTCGACGACCATGCCCAGCGCCTGCGGGATCACCAGGATGTCCGAGAAGATAATGGCCGCGTCCAGCAGCCCGGCAAAGCGTTCGACCGGCTGCAGCGTCAGCGTCGACGCCACCTCGGGGTCGCGGCAGCACTCGAAGAAGTCGCGGCTGCCCTTGGCCTCGTGGTACTCGGGCAGATAGCGGCCGGCTGGGATGTGTCAGTGCGAATAGGCCAACGAAAGAAACAAAAAGGGAACGCACCCTGCCGCATCACCCAGATCGGCGGCCGCTCGACCTTCTCGCCGCGCGCCGCCCGGAGCAGCAGGTCGTTCTGCAGCGGCGGGTACGAGGGGGTCGTCATGGCCGCGGTCTGTGTCGTCTGCAGAGTGAGGTGGATGTGCAGCGCCGAGCCGGGAGCAATGTCAAGGTCGGATTGGGCGTCGCGGTCGTCGGTGCCCATTACGTCGGTCGCTGCAGAAAGCTCTGCCCCGCGCGCGCGCGCGACCGGAGACCGATAAGATAAGATCGTGCACCGCCACACCACCACCCAAACGGTCTGTGGCTTGACCGCCTCGGTGGTAATTCTGCGCCGTCTGATTGGACCCACGAAACCAATGCCCCGAATCCCAAAATCAACCGCAAAAACACCGACGAGCTGCACAACACCGCACGAACCGCCGGCCTCTTGCGTCTGCCGACCGCGACGCAGACCTCGCCGGAGTCCACTGTCCTTACCGAACCCGACCGCTCACGACTTGACGGTGCAATGGCCTAAAACCACAAAGAAAAAGAACACATAGGATCGAACAGACGGGATCTCCCCCCTCCCCGTCCGCCTCCTTTTCTCCCCATGGCCCCTCGGCCGGCGGCCTCGCGGTCCGCGGCCTCGCGAGGCTGCCACAGCGTCCGAAGCCAGCTAGCAAGAACGGCGACGACGACAACGGCGACGACGACAACGACGACAACGACGACAACGTGGCCCGCTTCCAGCTCTGCCGCCTCACCCCCACGGGGCACCCCTCCGCCGTCGTCGGTCTGGATCTCCGACACGCTCCTGGCCCGCGCCTTTGCCCGCTTCTCGCGCGTCTCCCACGCCGGCCGCGCCGCCTCGGCCGCCACCACGGGAAGCCGCCGGCCCGTTCACGTGCGCCTCTCCAGCAGCGTCCCGGGGCCGCTCGAGGCGCGCCGCCGCCTCGGCAAGCGCCAGATGACCGAGCAGCTCGGCCTGGCCCAGCACCCGCTGCCGCCGCTGCCCTACCCGTTTCTGGCGGCGGCCGGCGAGCCCAGTGGAGGCGGTGGCTGGGGAAATCCTGCGTCGGCGCCGGCGTCTGCCTTGGCGTATTCGCTCGACCCGCGCCTCTGGCAGTGGGCGCCGCCGCGGGACCCGGCGCGCCACCCACCACAGCAGAGACCAATCCAGACGCCGTCGCTGCCGTGGCTCGCGCGGATAGGCGACGTGCTCGGCGAGCCGGCGTCTAGTACACAAACCGAACCAGCAAGCGAACCCCCACAACCACCACGACCGCCGCGCCGGCCACCACAGGCACCGGCCCCCTTGCCCCGGTCGGCTGCGGCCCGGGCCTTCTTTGACGACCTCGACGCGTGGCGCGCCAACACCGCGCCATCCTTTGAGCAGAGCCTGGAAGCCATCTGCCGCGCCCTGGAGACGCAGCTGCGCCTGGCCGCGCTCTCGGCCAACGAGGCCGACGAGGCCCTTGGGCTGCTCTGGACGGGCCTAGCCCAGGCCGCCGCGGCGTCGCCGTCGGAGACCCTGTTTCTGCACACCCACGCACCCATCCTCTACACGGCCGTGCTGCGCGGCGTGCGCGCCTGCCGGCTGCTGCCGGCCGCCGCCGCCGCTGCCGACCTGGGCGCCCCGTTCTGGCGCCGTCTCCTGGAAGGCGTCTGCACGCTCTCGGCTTCGACGGGCTCTGCTGAGGACCGTTCTGTCCTGGTCGGTCTTGCTGCGGATGTGCTGGCCGCGACACCGCCGGCCCTCGTCGCCGACGACCTGTCGGACCTTGTCCCGGCCGTGTTGGAAACCGTCTTGTGCGCCACGGCGGTGGATCAGACGAGGATTTCTGCCGTCGCGGCGGCTCTGCAGGACGTCGTCGTTGGCGAGGCGGTACAGGATGCTAACAGCAGCGATGTCGATGTCGTGACGGCTACAACACAGCGGCTGTTGCAGAGAGGGGCCGCCCGGCAGCAGCAAGGGCCATCATCGATGCCGGCCCAGGGCGACGAAACGCGCACTGCGGTTCCTGATGCCGACGATGCACCGGCGGGGCTTCACGCCTGGCTGCGCACCCTGGCGCACATGCCACAGGTGCGGCAAGAGAGCTTGTTCGCGGTCCTTGCGCAGGCGCAGGAGTGCGTGCAGGCGGCTCCAGCTGCCGACTGTGCAACAGACGACAGCGCAGCATTGCCCTTTTCCGACGCCTTCCTGTGCGATCTGATGTTGGCGCAATGGGCCAGCCGGGACTACATCCCGTCGGACGATGTACTGCTGGCGTACCGGCAGATCCTTCGCGAGAACGATGCTTCTCCCGCCGCCGCCACCGCCCATGAGCGCCGTGCTCCGTCGATGACGCTGGCCGCCCTCGCGCTGGCCGTGCACCGCACCCCGGCCTGCCGCCCGCGCTGCGTCGCCCTGTACGTGAGCCTCCTGACGTGTCTGCGGCGGCTGGGCCGGGGCGAAGCGGCGCTGGTAGCGTCCGTGGAGGCGCTCATGGAGGCTGCCGCGCTGCGACAGGATGCCGCGGCGACGTCGCCCCCGCTCCCCCTCTCCTTTCTGGAGGCCCTCGCCTGGGCAGCCGACGATCTGCCGACCGCCCTGCGGCTGCACACGCTGTACGCAGGGCACGCGCGGCGGCGCGCCCGCGCCAGCCGCACGGATCCTGGCCTCCGCTTCCTGCGCGCTATGGCTGACGGCGCCGACTGCGACGAACCCCGCTCGGGGCGTCGGCGGCGCGACGACGGATGGCCGCTCTGGCGCCTGGCCTTTTGGAACAAGTTCGCCGACCGGCTGGGCGCGGAACTGGACCGCGGCGTGCTGACGCCGGGTCAGGTCAGCTTTGCGCTGGACCTGGGGAAGCGGCTGCGGGCTAACGGCCACAACAGCAACAACGGCAAGGCGAAGACGCTGGGCGAACCAACTGTGGCCCTGCTGGAGCGGCTGGCCATGCACTATGCGCTGGCGCCTGAACTCGTGCCGCGGCGCGCGCTGCGCGGTGTCGAGCAGTGCCGTGCGGTCTTGTTGCAGCACGCCGGTGCCGGGGACGAGCGGGCAGCCGCCCCAGTAGCCTCGGCTGAGCCGGCGGCCACACCCTCGCCAACCATCCTGCGCGCCATCTTCCATCTCATCACGCGCGACCTGGCCGATGCGCAACCCGGTCGCACAAGCCGCCTGCGCTGGTATGTGGACATGGTGCAGCGGGAACACAGCACAGCGGCAGCCGAAGCGAGCGCGCGTGCCTTGGAACGATGGCGGACGGTGGCGAAGCGCGTAGAGAGAAGGCAGTCGAGGTGGTAGTGAGGGCATAGCATATCCAGCCCTTGGGACTTGTGTCAACGGAAAAAAATAAATATGAATTAGAAAGGAAGGTTAGACAAATGACAATTGTCAATTGATCATCCATCCTGTTTCCTGTTTATCCAAGCCTTATGAGTGGGACAAAAAGAATATCCAATTACAAAAATATAATGCGTAGATGCAGAAACCAAAAAAAAAAAGAAGTAGAAAACACAGGATCAATTCCATGACGCCATTGCTCGCGCGTTGGACCTAAATCGTAAGATCGTCTATAGAATGGTAGGAAGAGTGCACACATAGACTCAGGCATCCTGCATGAAGAGAGAGGTCGGTTAGACAATGATGAGAAAACACAAACGATCACCGAAAACATACCATGGGAACTCCGTTCAGGAGGCCAGGCTCGCTTTCCGCGTAGGATTCCCGTGTAGGGACAAACAAGGGGTGTTGAACCTGGCCTATAGTGTGCTGTGGGTGCTGTAGATACTGCGGGTGTTGTTGGTACCGCTGCTCCTCCGAAGGATGGGGTGAAGGAAAGGCCGTTGTTGGACTGGCGGCCCATTCCGCTGTCATGCCTTCAGGGCTGTCCACGCAGCCTGGCTGCGAATGGTCGTAATAGAATGCTTCGCCACCGGACACACCAGAGAAGACCATGGGTGCGGTTCCTGTAGAGGTTATGGCAGACGGCGGCACGACGGATGGCAAATGCTGTTGTTGGGAATGGTCCATCAAATGCGCATTCTGGCCGCCAGGGGGAAATTGAAGGCCGCCTGAAAAGCCACCCAAGTTCGATAGCGCCATCTCCTTGTTCATGTTCTCCTGTAGTGCCTGATAGTGCTGCAACTGTGCGTAGAGCTGTTGCCGGTGCTGCAATTGCGAGTGTACCGGCATCCCAGTCGACAGTTGGAACAGAGGATAGTGGTATGAGGAAAATTCCAGCCCACGCGAAACAGACGCGTCCTCCATCAAAACCTCATGCGATGGCTCGATCAGGCGAAGTGTTTTGGCCGCAGGCGACGGGGGAGAAGACAGAGACGAGAAAGAGGACTCGTCCGATGTAGGGCTTCTCTTGACAGTTACAGACCATGATCCTTCCACGTTCTCAGGAGATTCCCATTGGCTCTCTTGCGGCGTATTGGGCAGCGGAATCTGGCCTGCCAGGATTTGGCTCGTCGGCGGTTGAGACGGCTTAGACCGGCTCGTCGTTGTGGGTGTGCGCAGCTTGCGGAATCTGTCATAAACGGCGGTTTTTTGCGTGGCCTCGGCAAGGATGTTGTTGGCTTTGTTGTGTAGGCTCTGGGCCGGGTTTGTGCCGAAGACATAATCGAGGCAGCGGCCAAGCCGATCGGCATCAACGCCATCGGGCCGGTGGAAGGACTCGAAGGCAAGAAGCAGGGCGGTCTGGTACGATGTGAGAGCGCCGTAGTACCAGCGCCACGGGGAGAATTCGGCTCGGGTTTCTAGGACCATGCCTATTTCGACAATGCGGGTGCTGTTCTGGACGAGGCAGATCCGCAGAGGCTCGGGCAGCGTTTGGGTCGTGCTGGCATGGTACGGGTGCAGGATCATGACGTACATGCGGCAAACAAAGAGCTCCAGGAGAAGGCGTGCGTACTGCTTGATTGGGGTGCTGTCATCGAGGCAGTCCTCGTACCTCTCGTTTAGGCGAAGGCGGAAGGCGTCGATCTTGGCTATGATGATGGGCAAGTGTGAGCGGTGCTTCTGCAGCCGAAGGCGTTCGTGCCAGATGGCGCGCACCATCTCGTTGGCCTCAAACCGCAGAATGGCCAGAAGGGAGGTAGTCCAGACAGTCTGCGTTGAAAAGAAGGAAGGGTCTTTGTTGGCGACCAGATCCCCGTCGTTGAAGTTGTACGGCAGGCAGGTGTCGTAGTCCTCGCGGTGGATCACGGGACGGGTGGCCTGGGCCTCAGAGGTGTGGATGTCCAGAAAGCATAGCTGGTTCCAGACGAGCCGGCGCACATGGGTGGCAAGCGGCGTCAGACCAAAGGAGCTGCCATCACGGTGTAAGCCCATGCACTCAGCCATGCGGATGGCGGTGCTGACGAGCAGAGAGTGGGCGCGGGACACCTCGTCTCGGCAGAGGGTGATCTGGAAGAAGGAGGGTTAGAACGGAGTAGGTGGAGTCGAAAATCAAATCAAGAGACTGCAACCGACCAGATATATGACAAAGGCCTGCATGACTTCGATGCTTGCGGTTCGCAAAAGGTTTGTCTTGCCAAGGGACACTTCGGTGCCATATTTGAGGCTCTCAACGAGGTCGAGTTTCTCAAGATCGAAGCGGGCGTCGATCTCGGCCGGGTTTGCGGCGACTACGCCAGAAAAGAGGACAGAAAAGACGAGGGCCTGCAGGGCGCGGCGGGGGCGCAAGCCTTGACCAACGAGGCTGAAGAAAGTATCGTAGTGCTGCTCAAAGGTCGGACGGTGTAGGCACGGGGCGATAGGGTAGACTCTGGTGAAGTAGGAGTCTTTGAGAAAGTCGCATATCGGCATGGGAGGAAGAAGCTTCTGCACAGGCGGAATGGCGATGCACGGGTTGAACAGAAGACCGCTTGCGGGGGCTATGTAGCCCTGAGAAGGGCGCAGAAAGTCTGGAAATGCCAGGTCGTAGTCGTCGTGATCGTCACAATCATCGGATTCGTCGTCAAGGCTAGTAGAGTGATCCGCGCGACAGCTCGGCGTAGACGGCCCGTCCTTGGATATCGCACCGGTCTTTGTTCGTTGGTTAGCCTTCTCTTTTTGTTGTCGTTTTCCAGCCACGACTCTTCTTCCCTGTGCCTTTACTCACCTCCTCAGCCGCCCGAAGACGGCTTAGGTCGCCCATGCGCTCAGTCACACGCATGCGCCCGATCTTGAAGCCGAGGTCGATCACATCGTCGGTCGCCTGAGTCTTGCGCTCGTAGTCGCCTTCGTCGTTGTCTTCTAGAGCGTGATCATATTCGAGGTCTGAGAGGGCCCTGCAGTTGATCTCTAGGTCGTGGTTTACCCCGGCTGTGGCCCACACAGCCATCCCTTCCAGACCGTCGTTTTGATCCCTGTCGGGACTGCTGAGCGTGGAGACCAGCCTGTCTGCCCCCAGCATCCCGTCGCCTGTACACTGCTTCTGCTGTTGCTGCACGACAACGGACTGCTGGAGCTGCAGCTCTAGCGAGCTGACCTTCTCCTTGATCTCGGTGATGCGGCCTCGGTTCTCCGGGTCGAGACGGTCGCCGATGTAGATGCACGCGGCACCGGACTTGATGCAGTGGTTGCAGGGCTGCGTGCGGCCACACTTGGTCTTGCGGCGGCGGCACTCCAGACAGGAGGTGATTCCACGCATGCGGCGCTTGATCGGCTTTTCGTCGTCGGCACCTCTGCCATGGACGTTGTCGCCAATGGCCACCAGGGTCGCAGGGGGGCAGCCGGAAGATGCCGTGGAGACAGAAAGAGAGGGTGATGTGGCACTGGCTGACGGCTGCAGAGACCGTGACGGCCGCTTCCCATCGCGAAGAGGGTGCTGGGGGAGTGCGGTTCTTTGAGCAGGAGAAGAGGCCGCGGTTACATCGTCGGGTAGGGCCGTCTGCCAGGAGTTCTGTCGGGGCAAGGGCCGGGGCGTTGACCGGGGCGTGGACCAGATTGATCGCCGGTCTGTCCGACTCGGCGGATCATCCGCCGACCGGATCAGAGTCGGTCGAGAGGCCCGGACCGGCGGACCTTGCTCCATCGGTGTCGGGTCCGGGTTCTGTGCGTGGTGTGGAAACAGAGCCGGCGAGCCGTAACCACTGAATTTTGACTGCGCCATCCGACACACGGTAGACAGGATAGAGGCGATGAATCAACAAAGATGCCAAGTCGTCTGAAACCAGAGTTAGAAGGGAAGACTGAGACGAAACGGTGGCAGGGGAGGTTTCGTAAACGTCTGTCTTCTTTTTTTCTTTTTCTTTTTTTGTCTCTTTTTTTTGTTTCTCCCGCCTGCCAAGACGTTTCTTTCTTTCTTTTTTTTGTGTTTCTTCCCACACCTCCAGTCTCGGGTTGAAGGATCTTACCTGAAACGTGTGCTTTTTGCGTCCTTGGATCGCCTTGGTCGATGATCTTCCTAGCCAACATGGAGAAGGGAGAAGTCGAGAGAAAAAACCGAGAGAAGAAAGACAGCGAGGAGAGGAAAAAAAGACCAGACGAAATGCCGGCGAGCGGGGACACAGAACGAGACAGACAGACGAATGCAGAAGTTACAACGAAACGGGAAAGCGAGCCGTATCTGCCCCGACCAGGAAAGAGCGACAGGGGAAACGGTGGCCGGCGCGGGCGTGGACCGGCACAAGAGAACCAATACGGAAGGAGCCTACACAACGCATCGGCAGTGAAGCCTTCTGTTTCTGGCAACCGCCAGAGCTGTTCGTCATGTCTGGTGGCACCTTTGGCAAGGTGAGACGAGCAGACGAGACAGGCGTCCCAAAGAAGAAGGTGCTGGGGCACTGGACAAAACAGGCAGGGGCTTTCGTTTCGGCGCCCGCGGCCCTTCCTAGGCCCTTGCTGGACCCTTGCTGGGCCCTTTTCAGGCCCTTCCTACGAACTCTTGCGCCATTCCTGCGCAAATCCTGGGGGGAGGGGGCCACTAACACGCAGCAGACAAGCGAAGGACAGAGCACAAACGCATGCACATCATGCATGTGGGACAGGGAGCGTGCAGACGATAGTCCGAGGTACAAGACGAAAGAGGAAATAGATAAAGACAGGAAGAAGTAAAAGAAGCAGGTGAGAAGAGACTTTGAGCGGGTGGATTTACACGAGGAGCAGGAAAAAATATAACTAAACAAAATATTGATAAAAAAGAGAAAAAAACAAATACGAGAAATAGAAGCCGAAAGAGATTCGCCAAGACTCGGCAATGAAGGAGAACGAAAACGACCGTATCGTACAAGCTGCCCTCCTTCTAGAAGCAGACGAGACCGACGGGCCCTTTTCCTGCGTGGCCGGCGACCATGCCGTTCGCGCCGTGGGCCCTGGCCGCGGTGTGGCTGCAGAACCGTACGATACAGGGAAAGGAGGACACGGCATACGGCGTATCGCGTACGGGGTGCACGGCGCACGGCGCGTGGTGCACCGGTCGCACCCGCAGGCGGTTTCTCGCTGCCGTCTGGCGTTCCCTGCGGACCAGGGCCGGGACAACGGGACGAGACGACGAGACGACGAGACGACGAGACGGGACGACGGGACGGGACGGAAGACCAGGGGAAGAGATGAAGAACCAGAGATGGAAGACCAAGAAGACCGAGCAAAAAAGGACGATGGCCGGGATCGATCTCAAGGGCGCATTGGGGGCGGGCGGCCGGGCGATCCGCAGCAGGGTTCGTCTGTCTCGTTTGTTTGCGCTCCCGGATCGCCGGCCAGGGGGGGGTCTCGGGTCTCGCTTTCTGAGACCGCCAAGAGGAGCAGGACAGATACGGAGGAGAGATAGAGCAGCGGAGAAAGGACGAAGAAAGGGAGAGAATGCTCTCGTTAGAGCAAGAAAAAAAAGAAAAAGTAAAGAAACCAAAGAGTATTACGATATACCCAGGCCAGACACAGCAGCCATGACGCCCTTGCCCTGCGCCGCCCACCTGCCGCATCGAGATTGGATCGGGGCCTGCAAGCAGGATTCGAGCGGCAGCGCATGGAAAAGCGAGCAAGCCACGGCGAGCGTGCGACAGAAGACCGCGAGGCGTGCCAGGGAAGAAACAGAGCCGGCGTGCCACGTGACACGAACTGGTGTAAACAGAGCGCGAAGGAAAACAGCTCCTTTACAAAAACCTCTTTCATTTGTAAATGCTTTCACAACAGTTTATGTTCGTCCTCCCCTTTTGGCTTCTTCACAACAGACCGCAGTACAACAGGAAAGAAACACACAAAAAGACGGCCGTCGGCAGAGACGGCCCGGCACACAATACAAGGAAAGAAAAAAAAGAGAAAAGCACTCGACATGGACATGGCACCGCCGCCTTTTTTCTCTGAGCAGGGTAAGAAAAAGAAAACAAGAAAACAAAGGAAACAAAGGAAAGGAAGAAAACCCAGATGCGCTGAAACACCCCTTTTCCCGCCCCTCCCGCCCGCCATCTATCCCCTTTCCTCCGGTCTCCAGGTCATGAGAAAGAAAAGCAAGAGAGCGTAGAAAAGCAAGACCAAAGCACAAACAAGAACAACAAACAAAAGAAACGCCGTCGTCCGCCTACGAGTCCGCCAGCTTGGCAAAGTGCTTCGACCAGATCCACCCCACCACGTCGTTGGCGTCGTCCTGGTTCTTGGCCAGCCACAGCTCGCCCTTTTCGGCA
The DNA here is from genome assembly GCA_001676865.1 of Ceratocystiopsis minuta. NCBI lineage: Eukaryota > Fungi > Ascomycota > Sordariomycetes > Ophiostomatales > Ophiostomataceae > Ceratocystiopsis > Ceratocystiopsis minuta. Next base: position 11,402 of record LZPB01000370.1, read on the forward strand.
ATCACATCAAAGATCTGCTGGTCAGTCGATTTTCTTTGGAATAACAAAAATCCTTTCGGCTGAAGAACTCACCTCGCCTGCCTGGTACGTCAGGTACGGGTACCCCGCCTCGTGCTTCGTCTCAATGTTGAACTCGAACAGCGACGCCGCCAGCCACAGCACGCCGCTGCCGCTGCCACCGCCGCCGCCGCCGTCGCCCGCCGCGAACGCCGACGACGCCGCCGACGACATCGTCCCCGTGCGGTCCCGCGGCGACAGCGCGCCCAGCGACGGCCGCCCGGCGCTGTCGTCCACCACCGCTGCCGGCCGCTCGCCGGGCGTGGCTTGCGTGCCGCCGCCGCCGCCGTTGCTGCTGCTGTCGTCCGGCGGCAGCGCCGACTGGAAGAGGCCTGAGAACCGACGCCGGCCTCCCTCGCCGCCGCCGCCGCCGCCGCCACCGCCCGTGCCCGTGCTCATGCTGGGCGCGTACTGGTAGTTGGAGTTGTACGTCGACGACGAGTCGCGCCAGCCCATCGGCGCCCCCACGCCGGCGGCGGCCGCGCCCGCGGCCACCAGGGCCGACAGGCCCGGCGCCGCGCTGTTGGTGTGCAGCAGGCGTGGCGGCGGCGCCGGGCCGTTGTAGCCGCTGGCGCCCGACAGGGCCGAGTCCATGCTGGGCCGCACGCTGCTGCCGGCCAGGCTGGAGTCCATGCTCGGCCGCACCGGGCCCGACGAGTCGTAGCTGCGCCCCGTGCCGGGCCGGCCGCCGCTGTTGTAGTAGCCGGAAGCCCCCATGGCGCCGCCGCCGTTCGACGACGCCACCGACCGCCGCGACGAATAGTCGGCCGTCGGCAGGCCCGGCGTCATCGGCGACCCGCCTCGGCCCGCCTGGCTGCTGCTGTTGCCGGCCAGGTGGATGCCGCCATAGTGGTCGTCGCGGTACGACGAGTAGTAGTACTGGTGGTTGGGGCTGCTCGGCATGCCCATGGTCGCCGTCGTCGTCGTCGTCGTCGTCGTCGGCGGCGGCGGCGGCGGCGGCGGCGGCGATGCCAGCG
>LZPB01000373.1:0-12090 GCA_001676865.1 Ceratocystiopsis minuta
TGGCGGTTGCTGAGGATGGCGACGTAGATGGAGACTGGGGGTCGGTCAGTCAGGGGACGGGAAAAAGGAAAAGAGAAGACGGGAAGACGAACCAGAGATCGAGCCGACCAGCTGCTTGATCGACCCCAGAAAGCCGTTGGCCAGGCCCAGGTCGCCCGGCGCGTTGACCAGCCCGTTGGCGACGAGCACGACAATGTCGAGCCAGCCGGACAGGAAGCCGACGAGCGTGGTAAAGGCCAGCGGGTAGGCCTCGGCCTTGTGGGTGGTGCCGCCGAGGGCGGCCAGAAAGGCAAAGATGAGGGCGCTGGACACGATCAGCTGCAGGCGCGTGTGGCCGACGACGCGCATCAGCAGGCCGAAGACGACCTCGCCGACGATCAGGGCCAGGTTGGACGTGACGGACATCCAGCCGATGCGGATGTTGTCGGTGCTGTACAGGTACTCGATCTGCTCGGGCCACAGGATGGCGAGCGAGAAGAAGGTCATCTGGCCGACGCCGGCCATGACGACGAGGGCGACGTAGGGGCGGTTGCGGAAGAGCTTGGTCGGGAGGATGGGTTGTTCGAGGGGCATGTAGGTTTCTGTGGGTTAGTGGTGGTGGTCGTCGTCGTCATCGTTTTCTGTCCCGGTTGACATACCATATAAACCGAAAATCGGAATCAACACACACCCAATCACCAGCGGCGCCAGCACGTGCGCGTCCGTCCACGCATACGTGCTCCCCCCCCAGTTCAGCCCCAGCAGGATGAGCACGGACATGGCGGTGAACAGCACGATGCCGCCGTAGTCGATCTTGCGCAGCTCGGTGCGCCAGGTCCAGCCGGTGTGCAGGTCGCGCAGCGCGGGCGGGAAGTAGCACAGCGCCAGCAGCAGCAGCGTCACCGCGTTGAAGATGACGTTGAGCATGTACACCCAGCGCCAGCCCAGCGCCGCGTGCGCGATCAGCTGGCGCGCGATGATGCTGCCGAAGCCCGCAAACGGCAGCACCGCCAGCGTCACCAGCGCCTGCGCGATGCCGCGGTGCTTGTTCGGCACGATCTCCTGGATGATCACCGGGTACGTCAGCTGCGTCGTCGTCGCCACGCCGTACAGCGTCGCGCCCGCCACCAGCATCGACTGCGACGTCGCCTTGGCGCAGATCGCCGCGCCCGTCACGCCGAACACCTGGCCCACCAACAGGAAATTGCGCCGCCCCAGGATGTCGCTCAGCCGGCCCACGATCAGCAGCCCGACGCACGCCACCACCGTGCTGGCGTCGCTGATCCAGATGTACGACGGCGAGTAGCCGAGGTCCTGGTTGATGACGGTGATGGCGCTGGCCTGGGGGGGGTCAGTCAGAGGGTGAACAGACGTCAGAAGAGAGGAACGGACGGACCGGCAAGTTAAAGTTGATAAACAGCGAGCACGCCAGCAGCCCGATGCTCACCGCCGACCCCATGAACCGCGGCGACCACCAGTACCCGTCCGGGATGTCCTCCGCCTGCACGCCGCGCGCATTGGCCGCCTCCGTGTCGCCGTCCGCCGTGATCGTCTTGCTGATGTGGTCCACCTCGGCCTTCTCGCCCGACTCGAGCTGGTAGGGTTCCGACATGGTGCTGCGTGCGTGGCGGTTGTCTGCTGTCTGCTGGCCTTCTCCGTTCTCCGTTCTTCCTCTCTCGTCCTGTCCCCTCCCCTCCCTCCCCTTTTATACCACAACCTACCTCAACCTACCCCAGACGACCCCAGACGCCCCAGACGTCCCCAGACGTCCCCGCGTTTGGTTTTCCTGCTTCCCGCATCCCCTGGCCCCAACGATCCAGTGTCTCCCCCCCACATGCATCATTAGAAGAGTCATTAGCGCCGTTCGGAGTCTCTTTTTCCGCTAACCCCAGAGCCGGGTGCGGAGTCGGGCGCGCCCCGAGCGCGCCGGGCCCCGCTTCCCCATCTCTTCCCCGCAGAAACCACAAGCAGGGGGCGGTCTAACTTCTGGGGCCGCCAGGAAAAGCATCCCCGTGGGGAGAGGGCGGTGATGCCAAGGCGGGTGTGCACGCAGACGCCGTTCCGCGTTGAAAAAATGTGGTCAACTGGTCACAGGACAATTCAAGTAAGCTTGGGTGATGGGTGGCTAGGGGGATGGTGGCTGTGGTTGTGCGTGACAGGTGCGTGACGGGTGCGGGCGGAAGGCCAGTGAGGAAGGGAGGATGGCTGCTCCATGCGTTTGTGCGCGGCATCTGCGGAGTAAGAGCACCGCACCACGAGTCATCAGCCGGGCGCGTCGGATAGACCACAGACCACGCATCCATCCGTCGGACGACGCGCCCAGCCGCGCCTTGACTCAAGACCGCGCGGGCACCGCGCCCGCACGCAGCGCTAACGCCTGGCGGCGCGGAAGATCATTAGCCGACGCGGGGAACGGGTGGGCAACGTGGCCCTCTGGGGCAGACGCTGACGGTAAGCGAGGACGGAGAGGATGACGACCCCCCCCCGACCGGATTGTCTCGCAGCAACGGCACACGCGTCGGCACCGATGCAGGACACGACTCGTGCAGACAAACGAGCTTCTATTCTGGGCGGTGTAGGGCCTCACGAATCGCACCGTTCCCATGCTGGGTGTGCTCGACCACGAACGATAGTAGCAGCACGGCACGTGAATGGAGTCGACCAGGGCCTGGATTGGCCTGTAGAGAACAGGGCAGTCGTCTGAGAAGCAGCTGCTGTTGGTCATGTCCCCCACTGGCTTCCTTTCAGAACGGATTGTCGTCTTTCTGTCGTGTCGACAAAGACCAGACGCCAGGACAAACGGCACCACGCACCGCAGGGACGAAACGTCGGTATGCCAGAGGAAAGACAGACAACGCCGACCGACCGATGACGCGCCGGCCGCAGACGTCGCCTAGCAGACAGTCGCTAGGCATACAGCGCTACGACGGCGTGTCCACGTGGCATGCCTGTGCAGGTGTACCCCTACAGATAGTCCACTGTCTCGTGACGACAACGTCACTCACAGCCGTTTCGGAAACCGCATCTACTGCCGTAGTATTTGTTACTCGTTCAGCCATGGCCTTCGCCCTCGTAGATCGTGTCCGTCCTGGCGGTTCAATCATGTGTTGGCAGGAGGAGACGCCTCGCCACCATCCCTCGCTGGGGTTGACCGCCTCTGGAGCCTTGTTTCTGGGCCTGGGCCGCCCGACGTCGACGCCGTGTGCCCCGTCCGCGCCCACCAAATCGCCAGCAGCCGGCCCCCCGCCCGCACACGCCAGCTCCTCCTGCAGGCGGCCCTGCGCGCGGGCGCGGCGCCAGTGGTCGAGGAACCGGGGGGGTGATGCCGTTGGCGGCGACGGGGGGGCAGATTCTTGCGAGGGAGGGCGTCTTTTTGCAGAGGATAGATGGTGGGGATCGTGTTGGTGAGCAGGCTGTGGTGGCGTGGAAGCCCATAGTGTAGCTGCGGTGGCTGCGGTGGCTGCGATGGTTGGCGACGGTCCATCATGTCCCTCACCAGTCCTCGTGGAAAAGACGGTGGACAGTAGATAAGGTCGGACTGCATGGCCTAGGACCGCCAGTATCGACTCCTCCGTGGCTGCGGCTGACCGGCATGGGGGAGAGGCAGGCAGCATGCACGGCTGCCATGAGATGGCATCTCCGTTCTTGTCCAGGGATAGCAGGCCACATGCAGGGGCTGGTTGGCAGGGGACGCAGCCAGGGGGTGTCTATAGCCCTGCACAGTCTTTTGGTGTCACAGGCCAGCGGTTGGAATTATCATTATCGTTTTAAAGAGGAAGAGAAGTAGTCCGCCAGAAGTAGTACGCCAGAAGTAATACGCCAGAAAAACAAACAAGCAATCCAAAAAACCCATAATCAAACAATACTATACAAGAGCGAGACCGCCTCAATGGCCTCCTTTGGTTGGCTTTCTGCCGTACGTCATGTTGCTGTGCGTGTTAGTCTCCGGGCACATCCAAGACGACAGGGTGGGAAAAGAAAAAACCTACAACACCCAGAACGCATTCATCGGCGCCTCCCGCAGCTCCTGGCGCGCCTCCTCGCACAGCGCAGCGGCAGCCTCGAACGACAGCGGGCCGTCGCGGCACAGCAGCGCCAGGAAGAGGCCCTCGAGGTCGCAGCCGAACGTGTACGACACGTAGTGGCCCAGGCCCGGCTCGGACGCGCGCCCGTTGACGGGCCACAGCACCTCGGCGTGCACGACGTCGGCGAAGCCGGCGGCGCGCAGCAGCCGCGGGTAGGCGTCGGCGCGGTCGAGCGGGCGGCCGCGGCGCGCCGAGGCGTCGGTGGCGAGGGCGACGAGGCGCACGAGCGCGCTGTCGCTGCCGGAAGGGGCGGCGGCGACGGGCGGGTCGATGCGCAGCGTGAGGCCGTCGAACATCTCGAGGAAGCCGCCGGGCCGCAGGTTGGCAAAGCACTTGCGGACCATGGCCGGCACGTCCGCGAAGCAGCCGTGCAGGAACCGCCAGTAGATCAGGTCGAACGGCTGCGACCACGTCCACTCCTGCTCGAGGTGGTCGACCTCGAACGAGCAGTTCTCGGGGACCCTGGCGGTTCGCGGTCAGCAGCGGCGAGACGAGGGGGGGGCAGAGGGACGACGTACATGGTCGGCTGGACCGGGCTGATGTCGACGCCGATGACCTGCGCCTCGGGGTGGACGGAGGCTGTCTCTGTCAGTGTCCAGTTGGTCGAAAAGAAAGGGGGTGAAACCCACCATAGTCGATGGCCCAGCTGCCCGGGCCGGTGCCCAGGTCGAGCACGCGGTGCGGCCCTTCCGGACCCGGGCAGTAGTGCAGACGCGAGCCGGAGGCATAGTAGTAGGTTTCTGGCGGTCGTCAGCAGGGCTCACCGGACAGGAAGACAAGGGGGCTGCCATACGGTGCAGGGCTTCCAAGAACCACTGGTGCTTCTGGAGGTGTGAGCGAGGAGAGAGATACAAGGCCGCATCCGTTGTCCCTGCCTTACCGGATCGTCCGGGAACATGTAGTCTAAAGGGTCAGCACCAACGGCCTGTGCGAAAAGAGAGAGACAGACAGGGAAGACACACACCTCCCGAGTAGTACGCGTGGTAGAAGCGCCCGTGCTCCTCGCGGGAGCAGTACACGCTCTCCGTCAGCGAGACGAGCGAGCGGAAGGACGAGTCGCTCTGGGTTGTTAGGGACGAACAGAGAAAAAGAAAAAAGGCGCAGAACGGGTGCATACCGCAATCGACTCCGCGTCGTCGTCGTCGGCGGCGGCGGCGGCGTACGCCTCCCCGGCCCCGTCCGCCGGCCCGTCCATGTCGCCGTCCGAGTCGGCGTCGTTTGCGCCCGGGCCGCGCGGCGAAAAGACCTCGTCGCCCGCCGCCGACCCGTTGGAGCTGCCGTCGTCCACGTCCACGTCCATGTCCACGTCCATGTCGACGACGTCCATGCGGCCGTCCGGGATCGGCATCCGGTACGGGCTCACGTACGGGCTCACGTACAGCCGTTCGGACTGGTGCTGGTTCATGTTCGAGAGCGTGTAAAGAAGACGATACAGAAGGAGCAAGAGAGGATATGGCGATGGCAATGGCTATGGCGATGGTAACGAAAAGAAAGGAGGCGTTTACACGGCTTATATACACGCCCAAGACGGATCCGCGAATTGGCATAAGAAAACCGGGCCGCCAGGCAGATCGCCCCCCCCCCCCCCCTCTAAAAGACCAGCTGACAGGGCCACTCTCCCTCCTTTAGCATTCATTCCCCAGAACCCGCCGGCGCAAGGAGGGCCGAGTCTCCCTTGCCGGCTGTGTTTGTGCTGCCTGTCTACGGCCCCAAAGAGGCAATCCCCAGTTGTTTTTTTCTCACTGCCGTACGCGTCCCTCCCTGCCTCTTTTTTTCTTTTTTTTCTTTTTTTTTTCCTTTCTGTTCTTTCTTATCGGGTCAGTCTCCCTTCTCCCCTCTGTGCTCATTTGGCCTCCGAACGGCCTCCCTCCCTCCCTTGCAATCTTGTCTCGCCCGTTCCATCTGCTTTGCCGCTGCACAGTATCTTCCCGGTACGCGTCATCGAGGCATTTCCTGCGCCGGTATTGGTGTCTCAGGCGCAGAGANNGGGGGGGGGGGGGGTGGCTGGCATGATGTGCCTCCCTTTGGGCCGCGTTCTGGTCCGGTCGAGCGTATTTTGTCACTCGGAAAGGCAGGTCACCAGAAGATCCCCTTCCGTGTGCTGCTCTTTGTGTCTCTTCCTCTCCTCCCTCTGTTCTCGACACGCCCTCAACTCCTCCTCTCCTCTCCTCTCCCTCACTGTTCTCGACGCGCCTTCGTCTCCCCCCCCCCCCCCCCCCTCCTCCTCCTCTCCCTCCCCTTTTTCCTCTTTCAACTCTCTTTCACCCCTTGCCGGCGACGATGCACCGCTCCCGATGGCACTACTTTAGCAAGCACAAGGGGAATGCAAAAACAAAGACAGGAGGCCGACCACCGCCCTCCATTATGGGTGGAATCCCCCCCCCCCTGGCGCGTGAACCAAAGCAGCCCAGCGCGTCCGCCCAGGGCGCGCCTTGGAGCCCGCTGTTAGCGGCGATCCTCGGAGGAGCTAGCGCCGCGTACGGAGTAGCGAACAGAGTAGTGTGGGCTGGGATGGGCAGTTGCGGTGCTGGGAAGTAAAAAGGCCTGAGCGGTGTTGGTCGTGAAGAGACTGTCCAGCCCCTCTCACAAACGTATCTTACGACGTACGCGCCCTCGTCCTGTGCATCCTCTCACGCCGCGACGACGCGCGTTGTCCTTGGTCCGTTCGGCTGGACTGCCCGTCTTTTTGGGATGAGAGTGCCGATCCAGGCCTTGCCTGCGATGCACACGGCCCAGAACCTGCTTGAGGGGATTAGACAGCAGAGATCGCCTCTCGTATTCTTCGTCGACGAGTCGTGCCAAGGAGACAGGCGAGAGGCATCGAACACTCACCGCCAGTCCAGCGTCCCCCCCCCCTCTCTCCCACTGGCTCGAGTGTTTCGCGGCGAGGGCGCGAGGAACTTTCGTATCGGCCGTGGGCGTGCAGTCCTCGGCGTTGCAAGGCCACCTCGTATCCTGGTCCCTGAGCCGGTCGCGGCCGCCACCGATCGAGATGTTTTTTACTGGGCTACGCTGCCCGCACGATGCAGAGGCGGGACGACAATGCCTATGCAGAGGCCACGTCGTTCGAGACGGGGGGCCAGACACGAGAGCAGTGCAGTAGCAGCGGCGGCACGCACGCAGGCACGCACCCTGGCCTGCAGGCCCGCCGCGTTTTGTGCAAAAGTCCCATGCAGGACGGCAGGACGGCACAGAAGAAAAGTCTGGTACGGCCAATGGCAGGTCTGCGTTCCCGAGGGAAGCCGCGGGCCTGCGGCACCGGGCCACGTATCGTATCGTACCACGACCGGCAGCCTGCCTGCCTGCTCTCTGCCGATCGCGGCCGCGAAGGGAGAGGAGAGGACGAGAGAAGACAGCGGGTGGCGTGAGCAAACAATAGACCGAGAAACCGATCGAGCAAGACGAACAGAGCCAGCGGGGCGTAGCGCCGTCATGCAAGAGTCATTGCGGGCAATGTGGAAAATGAAAGAGAAAAAGAAAGCAGGCACGGGTGGCCGACGGGCGGCCGGCGAGAGCATTGCCTGTTTGGGACGCGTGCCGCGACGGTGATCATGCCCTGCTGGCTGTGTGCTCTTGCTAGTCTGTCTAGCGTCTGGGCGAGATCTTCGGCGAAATGAGCGGAGGAGGGAGAAAAAGAACGAAGAGAAACGGAAAGAAAAGAAAGCGGGAAACGAAAAAGAAAAGAGAGTCGGAGAAAGGAAACAGCAGGAGACACGCCGAATGTGTCTCGGTGTCTCCCTTGATGAGCCCGACAGACTGACTACCAGTCCTCTGATGTCTCTCGCTGTATCGACTCCGTTTGCTCGTTTTACTTGCCGATGTTCGTCCGCTTCCCCCCCCCCCCTTTTCTTGTAAACAGAACCACTGCAGCGCAAGTGGAGCCCTGGTGGATCTGCGCCAAGCGCCTCCCCACTCCCAATGCAGCGCCATTGGCCAGATGGCCTCGATGCTAGTGCTACGGCTGACCCTCCGGCGCTCAGAGGTTCTAAAGCGGGGCGCGGTGGGTGGGCCGCGGGTCGGATCCCTCCAGGGCACGAACAAACGTCGGGCTCTGGGACGAGGAGGGTTTTTGTCGCAGAGGGGCGGCGCGCACGGCATTGGGAGCGTTATAGTCTGTGGAACGGCAGAGACTACACAATATACCCTGGGGGAGGGCTTCACGAGACCGGCACCGGGTTGCACTGCGCTCCCTGTGCGCTGGAGCCTTGCAGCCAATGGCATTACAGCAATTCCGCCCACAAGACGTTCTGTGCAAACGGCATCTTCCGGCCCGTGGTCCCTCACCCCTTGCTGCTCGTCCGAGGTGGACGGCGATGGGCCTCCGGGAAGAAAATGGAAGAAAAAGAAAAGGGACAAGGCGATGGTTCGTCCCGGACTTCCTCCGGAGCAAACCCGGCCACAAGACGACACAACCCCCCGGGTGGCTGTATCCGGCCCCCCAACACCCTCATGCGCGTCGCCGCCGTAGCGTGCTGGGTGGGTGGGGGGAGGCCATCCTCTGTCGGCTCTCGCTGCCATTTGCTGGCGCGGGCGGCACTCGCAGCGACGACAGCAGGCCGTGCAGGCAGCGCACGCGGAGCGGATGCCCCGGGGAAGACGACCGCGATCGCCCCCGAGTGGTTTCCCAACGTTCCCTTCCAGAACACACGTCTGTTTGTTCTCTCGATCCGCGTGGAGGAACGTGGCGTGGCCGACACAATCGCCTGGGGTGATCGCACGACGTCGTCGGGAGTTGCCGTTCTACTTCTTATATATTGCGGTCCCTTCTTCCCCTTTTTCCACTCCTCCCAAAAACAACGCCTTTTTCCATTCACCACGCGTCCTTACTCCCGTACAAGTAAGTACCTGTCCCCGTCCTGCCACGCACCCGCTGACGCCCCAGATCCTCCGATCCCCGCGATCCCAGATCCCAGCGGCCGCCATGCACATCAGCGCCCTGCTCAACCCCGACCGCGCCGAGGATGCCGTCCCATGGACCGGCGCCGCCGCTGCCGCCGCGCCCCGGGCGGGTCCAGCAGCCATCACGCCCAAGATGATCGTCGACGAGGAGGCCGCCGCGCTGGCCGCCGCAGCGCTGGCGGCCGCGTCTGTCCCGGTCCCGACAACGGCAGAGGCGGCCTACTCGTACACCAGGGTGCCGCCGACAGAGAACGCGGAGAGCGCCGAGAGACGGCGCCAGCCGGCCTACGCCAGAATACCGCCGCCGCCGCCGCCGACAGCCTACGCCGACAGGTGGCCGCCAACGCAAACGCAACCAGACCCCGAGAGACAGCGCGCCGCCGCCGCCGCCGCCGCTGCCGCCGCAAAAACGGCCGACGCCGTGCGCATGCCGCCGCCGCCGCGCAAGTCACAGCGCCAGCCACCGCACAACAGCAGCAGGAGCAGCAGCCGGGGCACCACGAGAAACAGGCTGGACGACAGCGCGATCCTGGCCGCCGCCATGCAGTTCCTGGCCGACAAGGCGCCGTTGGGCTTTGCGGCGCCGCGGCGCCCGGGCCGGCGCCGCGCCGGACAGGGCCAGCAGGACCTGTTCCGCGGTGCGTACGAGCAGTGGCAGGGGCAGTGGCAGAGCCAGGAGGCGGAGGACGACGGCGGCGGCGGCGGCGGCGGCGGCGGCGGCGGTGGCGGCAGTGGCGGCAGTGGCGGCAACAACAACGACGACTGCCACTGCGGCGGCGGCTGCGCGGGCAGCAGCAGCGACAGCCGTGGCAGCAGCTGGCTCTTGGCGCAACCGGCGGGCGACACCACGCCGAATGGGGACACGGCCATGGTCGACGTCGCGGCCGGGCCGGAGTAGCGGCCAGCTGCGTCGAATGGCTCGCCACTCTACTGCGTACAGTCGCCCGATCAAACGGTCCGCGGAATTGTGGTGTCCCAAGGCGTTACCTTTCACGAGGGACTCTACAATGGCTTGAATATTTTTACGTTGGGTTTGAGTGATGACAGACAAAAGTGTCCGACTTGAGAGAACCAAAACATGTTTGTATTTGTTGGTAGATCCTACCAGATATGTTGCACCTACCGTTCACTTACCGTGTCCCTCCCGCAGGAGACCCCTACACCCAGAGCACGCCCGTGAACCCGCTGCGGCTCCAGTCGCGCCGCGGCTGCTGCCCCCCCTCGCCGCGGGCTGGCGCGACGCGGCCGGTGCCCACGCCGCCGCCGCCGTACGGCACGCAGTCGGCCGGCCCGACCATGCCGCTGGCGTAGTCGCAGCCGCTGCCGGAGCAGCGCGACGCCCGCAGCGGCACCAGCACGTTGGTGGTCTGGCCGGCCGAGGCGAGCAGGCATGGCGTGCAGAACTGGTGGGCGCGCGCGGCGGCCTGGTACCGGGAGCAGGGACGGCCCATGGCGTCAGGAGGAGACGGACCGCAGAAGGAAACTTACCAAAAAAGACTTACCGCAAAAGAAACTCACCCGAAACGACGAAGCGGCGAGACCGGCTCGGCTTTTCGCTCTGCTCTCGTTTGCACCGGGCAAGCAAGAGAAGACGGCTTCGTCGTGGGGGCAAAGGGTGCGGTCGTGTGCTGGGGCGGTCTCCTGGGTCTCTGCGGTCGGTCTTGGCTGTCTGGAGAGAAAGGGAAGAGGAAAAGAACAGAAGAGGACAGCGCTGTCGTCGTATATAAGGTTGTCTACGTTTCTTTGTTCTGGTGTCGTTGTTGGGTGGACAACGGCGGCGGCTGAACAACGTCTTTGTGGCCAAGCCGCGGACAAAGAAGAAGTGCGAAACGCACTCTCGCATCCTTTGTTCCGTCGACAAAGCCAGTCGACAAAGGAGCGACAACGCCCACGATGCCAGGGAGAGTCGCTCCAGCGGCCCCTTCCTCCTCCAGGCTTTAGCGCCTGGCCCATACTCCGTAAGATGCGCGGCAGGCCCGTTTTAGCAGGCAGGTTCTAGCGCCCGCTGTGGCTCCAGCGCCGGCGCAAAGCACGCCGCAAATAGCGCTGCCCACCAGCACCGGAAGTCTAAAAGCCTAAACGGCTTTGCGATCGAGCCTGGCTTTTTTTTTTTTTCTGTCGGTCGTTTTTACAGATGGCCAGAGGCCAGCCGGGGTGGTGGGGTCGGCATCGTGGAACAGGCAGCAGCAGGCTGGACACCTTGGCGATCCGTGGGAGCACGACCCCGGATTTCGATGGCCGGTGTTCGGCCGGTGTTACAGGCAGGGGTGCGCTGTAGCACGCTGTAGTACAGGCTGTAGCACAGGTGTCCGCCACAATCGGTAAGACACCGGCTTTGTCCAGAAAGTGGGCGGCGCCCGACTATCCCAAAACCAAAAGCAAGGACGCAGCGCAAGGGAGGAAGTGCGGTGAGGGGAAGAGCGTCGACAGAAACAAAAGAAGCAAAAAAAAAAGTGGTCGGCATGCAGGAGCTGAGGCCCCCTGGCCCGAGATAGTCGAGGTGTGAGTGGGCTGGGCTGCGATTGGGGGAAAGAAGGAGAATACGACAGGGAGATGAATAGAGGAAAAGATGAAATGAGAGAAAGGGAAAGGAGAGAGAAGAAGAGAAGAGAGAAGAGAGAGAGTTATATATGAAAAAAGAGAAAGAAGAGAAGAAAGAAGAACAAAAGCAAATATAGGAAACAAGACGTAGGAAACAAGAAAAACAAGAATCAAATAAGAAAAAAAGAAGCAAGAAACACCAACCCCCTCAACAACTTATACGCCTTGCTATCTCGCAAATACGACTGCTCGTACGCATGTGCCTCGGCCAGTCCATGTGCATACCTGTGTACTTTCTGATGCCTGACTCAACATCAGCGTCTCCGCCGTCGTCTCCGCACGACCGGGTCTTCCCCGGTCATTCTCTACCTTGCCCAGCTCCCTTGCTGTTTTGGCGGCCTCGATGTGTATATATGTTTCGAGTCCCACGTAGGGCAGTGGGAGAAGAGGAAGAACAAGACGAGAAAAAAACGAGAAAAGAAAGGACGACAAAAGATAAGGACGATCAAAGGAAAAAAAAGACAAAGACCAACACCCTGCGCTCCCATGTGGCCCTTTCGCGGAACGCCGCCGCCGCCGCCCGCCG
>LZPB01000374.1:0-12075 GCA_001676865.1 Ceratocystiopsis minuta
TTATAATTTATTATTCTGATTTCCTTAGTAATCAGGTGACTAAGCCTGTTTACATACTGAAAAAATATAAAACTATAAAAATATATATATAAAAAAATAAAATAAAAACTACTTATTTAGTATTATTAAGCAAGAAAAAAATATTATTATAATTTATTTATTTTTATTTATTTTTAAATAATAAATTTATTTTCAGGCATAATAATAATACGATTATTTCGCAAAATTATAATTTATTTATTATAATAAATTTATTATTATTTATTTCAAATTATTATAATAATTTTTCCAACCCTGGTGTGCACAGTGTGGCGGTGGTCTAAGGGCCGTCGATACGAGAACGTCTTCCCGTGGCCATCCGTGCGTGTTTCAAGTAGACGGATCTGCAGGTGATCTTGTTTCTGCAGAGGACTTTTACGATAGTGCGTTGTTCTTTTTCCATGTGTTTTTGATAGATTTGTTTATTTTTGGATTGATTATGATTTGATTTTTAATTTGATTTTTGATTTGATTTTTGATTTGATTTTTGATTTTGATATTACGACTTTTGATTCTCCTTTGATCATTGATCTTGACTCTATTCCATTCTCACCCCCCTCTACCTCCTCACCATCCCCCGCGCCCGCCGCCGCTCGTCCTCGCTCAGCAGCCACACCATGCCGTCGTCCTCCTCGCCCTGCGCGCCGCCGCCCCCGAGCTCTTCCCACTCGTCCTCCTCCATGTTGGCCACCATGAGGATCTGCGCCGTCTTGGCAAACACCTCGCGCGCGCCGTAGTAGCTGCCGCCGCCGCGCGCCACCGCGCCCACAATGCCGTTGACGTCGCGCTCGAGGCGGATGGCGCCGTCGGCGCTGGCGCGCCCCGTGTAGCCCCAGACGCGCTTCTCGAGCACGCGCGCCAGGTACTTGGCCGTGGTGTCGGCCAGGCTGGCAAAGGTGCGCGGCGTCAGCAGGCGCGCCAGCGGGCGCATCAGCGCGTCCCAGCCGTGCTCGAAGCGGCGCGGCACCTGCGCGAGCACGGCGTCGACGACGTCGGCCACGTCGCCGGCGTCGACGTCGGCGTCGGCGGCCTGCGCGGCCCAGGCGGCCAGCTCGGCGTCCGTCAGCGCGTAGTCGGCGTCGCGGAACGTGTCCACCAGCACGGGCCGCAGCCGCGCCTTGACCACCTGGTGGAACAGCACCTGCAGGCCCTCGGCCTGCAGCTCGCTGGCCGTCGCCGCAAACGACGCAAACAGCGAGGCCAGCGTCGCCGCCACCGCCGCCGCGTCGTGGTCGAACGGGAACGCCTCGCGCAGGTGCGCCAGCACCGCCGGCGCCGTCGCGCTGGGGATGCGCTGGGCGGCGTTCTTCCCCCCGCCGCCCGCCTCCGTCGCGGCGGCGGCGACGTCCTCGCCCCCCGCCGCCGGCCCCCCCCCCTCCTCCATCGGCACGCCCATCCGGCTCGACACGATGCGCGCCAGGTACTCCATGGCCATGTCCAGGCTGTTGATCAGCACGACAAACAGCACGATCTTGTCCTCGGGCGGGAAGCCGCCGTGGCTGGCCGGCTTCGGGTACGCCTCGTCGCGCATCTTGCGCTGCACCATGCCGATAAAGTCCGACCCCAGCACGCGCGCCACCGGCGGCACCACGCCTGCCACCACGTCGCGCTGCAGCGTCGACATGCTCTTCTGCAGCACCGCGTTGACAATGTACATGACGTCGTCCACCGCCGACACAATGTACGGCGGGTTGCTGTCGACGATCGGCCGGCTCAGGTTCAGCGACAGGTCGCCCGGCACCTCCTCCAGCTGGAAGGCCTTTTCCACCGACCGCCGGAAGAAAAAGGTGCTCAGCAGCGTGTACGGCGTCGTCAGCCGCGCCGCGATCTTGCGCTGCAGGTTCGACTGCGTCAGGATGGCCGGCACCGCCAGGGGGGTGTCGTCGGGGGTGTCGCGGTCCTGGCAGTCAGTAACGAACAATGAACACGTAATGCCAACAAAGTAGAGAGACGCACCCTGCACTTCCCCGCGAGAAACCGCGAGTACATCGACCACCGGCTCAGCATCACCGTCATCTCGCTCAGCAGCCCGTCGACCTCCTTCATGTTGACGCCGCCCTCGTCCTCGCTCTGCCGCGGGCTGGCCACGTCGCCGTCCGGCCCGCCGATGGCGGAGGCGTGCCGCGGCGTGCCGCTGCGGCCCAGGCTGTCGATCCCGCCGCCGACCCCGGACGGGCCTCCGCTCCCGCCGGCCCCAGAAGCAGCACCGCCACCGCCGCCGCCCCTCTGCAGATGCAGGAAGCTCTGCACGAGAAAGGAAAAGGGGTAGCTCTTGACGTCGGTCAGCTTGCGGTCGACGCCGCGCTCGTCACTCCACGTGTCGAGCACGATGCCGCCCTGCACGTCGGCCTCGGCCTGCAGGCGCGCAATGACCTTGACCATCTGGCCGGCGCCGTAGTGGCGCTCGACGAGCACGCCGTGGCCCTCGACGATCTGCGAGATGTGCGTGAAGAGCTTGGCGAGGGCGTTGGCATAGACGAAGCCGTCGCGGCCGCGGCCGGCGGCGGCGGCGGCCGCCGACGCCGCGGCGGCCTCCTTGGCGGCGGCGCGCGCGGCCTCGGCGACGCCCTGGCACACGTAGCGGCCGTAGACGTCGAGCCCGACGTCGGTGCGGCCGATGAGCGGGAACAGCTTGAAGAAGCGGGTGACGCGCGCGTCGTCGGGCGGCACGGCGCGCGCGGCGCGCTCAAACTCGCGCAGGAACAGCCCGCACAGGCTCTGGCGCGCGTCCTCGAGCGTGGCCGCCGGCGGGTCCGGCACCTCGACGGTGGGCACGACGGCGCGCGCGAAGCCGCTCGTCACGATCGCCGCCGGGATCCGGCTCGCCCGCGCCAGGTACGCCGCCGCCGCCTCCCAGTCCTGCGGCGCGCCCATCGAGCCGACCACGCCGGCCACGCACGCCTTCAGCTCCGCCACCTGCTCCACCACCCGCAGCGTCGCCTCCACGCGCGCCTTCTCCAGGTCCAGCGCCCGCACCGTCGACGCCAGCCGCCCCGCCGTCGCCGCCGCACCCCCCAGCATCGTGCTGCCCACCGCCCGCGCCGCAATCGCCTGCGCCCCCAGCGCCGCCCGCAGACTGTCCAGCCGCAGCAGGTCGCCGCTCAGCTCGCGGTGCCGCGCCACCAGCGCCTGCAGCGCGTCCGTCAGCGCCGCCTCGCGCGCGTGCAGCCGCGCCAGGCCCGCGCACACGTCCGCCGCCGACGCCGCCGTGGCAAAGGGGGCAAAGGCGCCGCCGCCGCCGCCGGCCGTCGACGATGGGGCGTGGGCGTCCGCCGCCTCTGCCGCCACACCACCCGCCCCCTCTGCGTCCCCTAGCCCGCCCGTGCGGACGGAGATCGAGACGCTTCGGCTGCTGCGTCGCCGGCCGCCCGCGGCCGCCTTGGTCGTCGTGGTCGTGCTGCTGGGGTGGCCATCGGAGAGGAGCGTGGAGGACATTTGGGGGGGACACAATCGGGAAAAGACGCTGCAAACGCACAAGACAAAGAGCTGATAATAAGAAAAAAAAGAACGTGGCAACACGGTTCGCCTTCCGTGCTAGTCGTCGCCGTCGCAGTGTGTGGTTGTCTGCAGTCGGAGCTTCGACGCCCAGTGGGGCAGGCCTGAATTACGCGGCACGCCCTGGTTACACGTGGCTATAGTGGGCGCTAGGGCACTCTGTTCTGAACGTTCGTGTTCCAGTGCTGTAAGAATACTGTGTTTAGCTCTACGAGTACTGATGTGCATCCCGTTCCTCTCACCGCGCCTGATCTGTATACCACGTAAGAGTAGATCCATTTTCTGTACAGCTCCGGATCCCGCGTACAAGTACAGTAAAGATCCCGGAAAACGCCTGTCCGTCCCCATCCTGTCCGTATATGTTCTTTGTTGTTTGGTTGTTCATGCTCCTCCCCGGCTTTCGCCAGCAGCCATCGCCAGGTCGGCCTCGACGCTCGCCCCTCCCCTCCCTCACACCGACTGGCTGTAGCTGCTGCCGTACCGCTTCAGCTGCCCGTACCGGTACCACTTGCGCGCCTCGTCCGCCCAGAACACCGTGCTGCACAGCACCACCAGCTTGACCAGGTCGCCCAGCGTCAGCGCCTCCGTCTGGAACACCTCCTGCAGCCAGGGGAAGTAGATCACCAGCAGCTGCCCCGCCAGGCTCAGCGACACCGCCCAGTTGAAGAGCGAGTTGGCCAGCAGCCCGACCTCGCCGCGCAGCACCGACTTGGACTCCGACCGGCACGTCAGCGCGTTGAACATGTCGAACAGCACAAAGCACGTAAACGTCATCGTCGTGTCGCGCCGCGTCACCACGCCGTCCTGCATCTCGTGCTGGTACACCAGCATCGTGCCCGCCATGATGATCAGCGCCGACTGCGCCACCCGCCGCACCAGCGCCGGCGTCAGCACCGGGTCGTTGCGCTTGCGCGGCGGCCGCTTCATCACGTCCCGGTCCACCGCCTCCACGCCCAGCGACTGTGCCGGCGGGCCGTCCATGATGATGTCTGGTGGTTAGCCTCCACATCAATCGTTCGTCTTCTCTTCCCTCCCCCAACTTACTGATCCACAGAATCTGCATCGCGTTCAGCGGCGACTTAAACCCCAGACACGTGCACAGCAGCACCAGCGACAGGCTGGCCGCGCTCGTGCTCAGCTGGAACGTCAAGAAGTTCTGGATGTTGTTGAAGATGCCCTTGCCCTCCTCGATCGCGTGCAGGATCGTCGAGAAGTCGTCGTCCGTCAGGATCATGTCCGCCGCCTCCTTGGCCACGTCCGTGCCGTGCCGCCCCATGGCAATGCCAATGTCCGCCTTCTTCAGCGCCGGCGCGTCGTTGACGCCGTCGCCCGTCATCGCCACAATGTCCCCCCGCGCCTGCAGCGCCCGGATGATCTTCATCTTGTGGTCCGGGTTCGTCCGCGCAAACACCGTCGTCTGCTGCATCGCCTGCGCCAGGTCTTCCTCCGACAGCGCCTCCACGTCCTCGCCCCGCAGCACCGGCCGCACCGCCACCTGGTGCGCCCCGTGGCTCGTCGGCTTGGCAATCGCCATGCCCAGCTGGTTCCCGATCGCCAGCGCCGTCGTCTCCGCGTCGCCCGTAATCATAATCACCCGCACACCGCCGCGCATCAGCTTGCGGATCGACCGGCCCACCCCGGGGCGCGGCGGGTCGCTCATGCCCACCAGACCCGCAAACGTCAGCCCCCGGTACGGCTCCTCGCTGAACAGAGGGTGGTGCGGCTCAGTGGGTGGCGTCGCCGTGCCGCTGCCGCCGCCGCTGCCGCCGCCGCCGCCCACACGGGCCCGCGAGGCCCGCGTGCTGATCGGACCGCTCGCAAAGGCAATGACCCGGAGACCCTGGGCTGCCATCTTGTCTGCCTCCTCGGCCGCCTCTTGCCTGCGCTTGCCGTCCAGGACGAACTCGCGCCCCTCTGCCCCGACGTACGTGTCGCACGCCTCCAGCACACGGTCCAGCGACCCCTTGATGTACGCAAACTCCTTGTCGTTCTTGCTTCCGCTCTCGGGCCCGATCGTGACGCCCATCCACTTGCGCTCCGAGCTGAACGGCGTCTCTGTTGTCCGCGTGCCCACCGCATCGCGCACATCGTGCTCCCGGAAGCGGTCGACCAGATCCATCACCGCCACGTCCGTGGGCTGGCCCACCCAGCGGCTGAACGTCAGCGCCGGCTCCTCGTCGCCCAGCGTTGACGATAGCACAGCGGCCCGCGCCGCCGCGCCGTTCTCCTGGTAGCGCCGGGACAGGCGCGCGTTGTTGGCAATGTTGCCGATGCGGAGGATGCGCGTGGTCGCCGGGTCGCTCTTGTTGGACTCGGCAAACTCGTCGTCCACCTGCACCTCAACCGGCTTGTCACGCCCAAAGTACCACATCTTAGTGACAGTCATGTGGTTCATCGTGAGCGTGCCGGTCTTGTCCGTGCAGACGACGTTGACCGAGCCAAGCGTTTCGACCTTTGGCATCTTGCGGACGATGGCATTGCGGGCGGCCATGCGGTGCACGCCCAGCGCAAGCGTCACAGTGACGATGATGGGCAGGCCTTCTGGAATGGCTGCGACCGCCAGGGAGATCGAAATGGTGAAGATGTCCAGCAGCTTTTTGCCCTGGAGCCAGCCAACAAAGGAGATCAAGCCGATCACAATGAACGAGAACTTGCTGAGCTGCGCACCGAGCTCGTCCATGGACAGCTGCAGCGGCGAACGCGGGCTTTCTGTGCCTGAAACGCTCAGCGAGATCGTGCCGAACTGGGTGTTGCCGCCAGTGGCATACACAATGCCCTGTCCGTGTCCCGATTTGACCAGGGTGCCCATGTACGCAATGTTCTTGGCATCGTTCGCCTGGGATGTGCTGTGCAGGTCGGCCAGCGGCGGCGGCAGCGGGAGCTTGTTCGATCTCGGGCCGGCGCCCGGCGAGTACGGAAGGTTGACACGCGAGCGCACGTCGGCAGTGAGCCGCACCGGCTCGTTCTCGCCCGTCAGGTTCGAGGCATCGATGGTCAGGTCGACCGCTTTGGTGACGCGAATGTCGGCAGGAATGCGGTCGCCAGTCGAGAACATGACCAGGTCACCCGGCACAAGCGTAGCGGCCAGCACTTGGGACGACGTGGCCTTGATCACCTCCTCCGTTGGCGTGGGAAGGTCGCTTCCGGAGTCGTCTTTGCCACTGCTGACGCCGTTGAACCCGTTCTCGACCGTGCCGTTGCTGTGAGGCGTACGGATCAGATGCGCGTGGTCCGGCACGAGGTGGTTCAGGGCCTCGATGGACTGCTCGGAGCGGTACTCCTGAACGAAGCCGACGGTCACGACAATGATGACGGCGACGGTGATGCTGACGGCGTCACTCGTGTTGCCGACAAGAACCGACGCGCCGGCCGAGACGAGCAGCAGGACAATGAGCGGCTCCTTGAATTGGCCAACAAAGCGCAGCCACAGCGGTTCTGGCTCGTCGTGGGGGATCTCGTTGGTGCCGTCGCGGAGGCGGGCCATGCCCTCGGCTGGCGTCAGGCCATGTGTGAGCGAGGTCTGCAGACGCGCAGCCGTCTCGGCCGGGGACAGAAACGAAAACTCCTCGGCCACGTTGCGGCTCTGGGCAGACGTTGTGCGGACATGGTTTATGGCGCGGGTGCGGCGGCCATTGTAGTCGTCTTGGGCGCCGGGGGTCGGGGTCTTGACGAACCGGGGCAGATCATAAGAGGAAGTCATAGGGACAGCAGAGGCAGCGCCGCGGCGACGGTCCAGGTCGAGGGCGCAGCGGGGACGGGCGAGGACCAGGCGGGCATGAACGTGTCGGCGTTGACAGTTTTGGCAGGGGTGCTTTGGTCTGGCAACGGGTTAGAAAGGATCGAGATGGACGGTAAAGGAGAGGATTCGCAAGTAAGACAGGAACGGGAAATAGAGCTAGAATGGAATGCGGAACTCGTCGTACAGAGAGAATAACACAGGGCTGGCAAGAAGAAGGGTCCACGCGAACGCGACAACACGATCGACGCAAGGGAGTGCAGGAAGAAAGGGGTCGTCGATGGATGCTGGTTCCTGGAAAAAACGTTGTTGGCCTGGGGGAGACCGAAGACCAGTGCGGCAGCGAGGACCGCAGTCCTATCGATGTCTGTTGACAATTCACACAGGCTATGGCGAGGACTTCGAAGACAACACGTAGAGAGGCCGGTGAAGGATGCGCGGTGGTGGGCTCCGAGAAAGGTGAATCCGCGGAGGATGGACAGGAACGGTCGACTCCAGCCAGCTGTCTATGATACTTGTTCGCCAGATGCGGGTTAGCTTCTTCAGAAATAGGACTAGCGTCTATCAAAGGGCCACGTTGTACCCGGATATATACATACCAGCACCATATGCATATATACGATTTTATCACGTTCAGCATTCGGAACGGTGGCTGGGGCTCCCCAGCCACCCGATTAATTTCAGCGAGCCTCCAGCTGCGCTCTGACTGGCTGCCAGCGCCCCCCTTGGCATGCATGACCTGGCACAGGCGCCAGTCCCCTCTCTCGCTCTTTCTTCCCTCTGGCAACCAACTTTTCGTGCCGTCGCAGCGTTTCTCCCCCCTCTCCTCGACGTCCTCTGCATTGGCCCGCGACGCGCACACGACAACCCTCGTTTTGCAATTGATTTTGTCGAATTCCGCCGTGCTGCGACGTCGTCTGCCTTCTACGCGCTCACCGTGTTTTGATTGTCGCGTTGTTCGGACGCGCGATTACTGCCTAAGGAAAGAACCGCCAACACGCGACTTGTTTACCTGCCCTCGACCTCGACGCCACCACCTCGACCTCCCCACCAGACAGCAGCACGCTCGCGCCGCCCTCGCACTCGCTGCACACCCATCACGATCAAAGAGTCTTAGCATTGTTACGCGTCTTGCTGCCGCCCCCGTCTCCGGCTTGCCGGCCTCCCCGACGCGTCGTCCGCCATGTTCTATTCCGAGACGCTCCTCTCCAAGACCGGGCCTCTGGCCCGGGTCTGGCTGTCAGCCAACATCGAGCGCAAGCTCTCCAAAACACACATTCTCCAGTCCAACCTGCAAGACAGCGTTGAGGCCATTATCACGCCCAGCCAGGCACCCATGGCGCTGCGGCTGAGCGGCCAGCTGCTGCTCGGCGTTGTCCGCATCTACAGCCGCAAGGCCCGCTACCTGCTCGACGACTGCAATGAGGCCCTGATGAAGATCAAAATGGTTCGTGTTCTTCCCATCCTCTTCGTCCTCCTACCCTCTCCCGCTAACAGCATAGGCATTCCGTTCCAGTGGAAACAACGACTTGCCCGCCAACCAGCAGAGCTCCAACCGTGAGGCGCTCCTGCTTCCGGATCGCATCACGCCCTACGACAACCTCGATCTGCTGCCGCGTCCCGATCCTGCGTTCTTCCTGTCGCAGGTGGACGAGGTTTCGGCCACGCCTGGTTCGATGAACCGCCGTAGCGGCCGCGGCAACACCCGCGATATCAACCTGCAGGAGGATTTCAACAACAGCCAGTTCCTGGAAGATGTCTTCAACAAAGACGACGACCTCGCTATTGCTGCTAAGGACGATCTTGAACTCGACCTGGACTTTGGCCTTGATATCCCGCCGGCCCTGGACACCAGCATTGAAATGGGCCGAGATGCCCCCGCACCTGCTGCCTTTGACGACGACATGTTTGATATTGACCTGGAGCCTCGCGCCGGCAAGGACGGGCATGACGTCGAAGACACGTTCGCCGACGGCGTGCGCATTGCCGGAGACGACGGAGACATCCACATGGACGACGATGACATGCACTTCAACCTCGGCGAAGCATCCATGCTGCCGGGCGGACACGTGGACATGTCGCGTGCCCGCATTTCGGAGTCACCACTGTCCGATGTCGACGACGAGGATGTGCGTCAAGGCGAGCTGGAGTTCTCGCGCCATAACGGGCTCGATATGTACGATGCAGGCGACGGCCAGGACCACCAAGTCGCGCGGCGCGCACCGCAGCGGATCAAGAAGACCAAGGTTCTTGAGTCGGACGCCGAGACGATGCTGGCGGGTAATGTCATCCGCGACCAGCAGACCAACCGCGGCAACATCCTGAAGGCGCAGTCCTTCCTGCCCCGCGACCCGCACATCCTGGCTCTGATGGAGATGCGCAAGTCCAACGGCTTTGTCCAGAGCATCATGCTGGGCGGCCGCAGTGCGGCGTGGGCTCCGGAACTCCGGGGTCTTCTGACGTACGAGTCTATCCACGGCCCGGTCAACAGCAACGACCTGAAGCGGAAGCGGGACAGCGGGATTGCCGATATGGACGGCGACCAGGACGCCAGCCATTCCAAGTCGCCGCGCCTCGACCTGGGCGACGACGACGACCTCGGCGGTCTTGGGGATGCCATTGGCGGCCAGTCGTTCGCCGGCAATGGCACCGTTCTCGAGATTGCGGGCACGACGAGCTTTGGCGACGACGACGGCGATATGGGCCTGGGCGACGTCGCAGAGAGCAGCACTGCCGCGGCATCTGGCCCGCCAGTGTCTCTGGGCACTCAGCATGCCGTGCACATTCTGCGCGATATCTTCGGCCAGGATGCGGCGGCTGCCGGCGACAAGCGGAAGAAGGCGACGGCCGTGCTGCAGCAGGTGCTGCCCGAGGGCCGTGCAACCAAGGCCGACGCCACGCGTATGTTCTTCGAGTGCCTGGTGCTGGCCACGAAGGATGCCATTAAGATCGAGCAGCCGAGCGAGACCCTTGGCGCTCCCATCCGGCTGCACAGCAAGCCGGCGCTGTGGGGTTCGTGGGCGGAGCGGGATGCCAGCGGGCAGCCCGAAGAGCAGGGCCCTGCTGCCGTGGCCGCGGCCGCATAGCGGGTCCCAGGGCTTCTTCATGCAGCACGCCGCAGTATAACGACACCACTCCGGTCGCTGCACAAGCACACGCATCTCTTTCATTATATCCCGTCGTCTCCACCTTTGCCTTACGGCAAGGCCGAGGACAGCATGCTATGACTAGTTGGTCTTTTGGGCATTTTCTTTTTTGTTTCCTTTTTTTGTTCTTTTGGCTTCACCAAGGATGGTGACCTGGCGTTTGGACTGCCTCGTTGTTCTATACGAAAGATCGGGAAAAGGAAAGGGTTGGCTATTGATACCAGATCTCTTTCTTTTTCGCTCTGCTGTTTGGTCTTTTTTTGCTTTTGGCTTCCCTTGGTTTGGTTGAGGAGAACGGGGTCAACAGGACGAGGCTCGGGTTGGGTTCTCCGTTGTGTGAGAGTTGGTGTCGTTGTTGCTGTACCTGTATGTTTGCGTCTTCTGGATCTGGGTTTGGGAGGGTGTTGGCTGTTCTTATTCTCCGGTTTTCCATACATAGTTCCTCTATAACATCGTTCCGCGGAAGACGAAACTCGATCTGCATCTTCTTTCATGACGTGCCATACACGTGATGTTTCTACAGCCTTGTCGGGTTCCCTAACCCCACTAACGAAGACGCTGTCTAGTGCCTGCCTCAACGGCCACGCCAAAGCAGGCACGCTGCACCACCACCCGACCAAGACACAACAAAATCCCACGATGGCCCCCTCGCCCCTGACCATTGCCACCAAGTCGGTCGAGCGCCTCGTCAAGGAGGAGTCGTTCTACCGCGCCGAGCTCGTCAAGCAGGAGGAGCGCGTGCGCCGCCTCGCCGCCGAGCTGGCCAACCCCGACCCGGCCGCCGACCAGGACCCCAACGCGGAATATGTGCTGCGGCAGGAGGTACCTCCCTCTCCCTCTCTCTCGCTGTTGTCTGCTTGTGCTAACGACAAAGACCCGCGCCGTCGAGGAGACCAAGGCCGTCTTCGCCCCCCTCAAGGAGCGCACCATCGCCGCGCTGGACGTGCTCGAGGAGCGCATCGCGCTGGCCGAGTCGCGGGACCCGGCGGTGACCGGCGGCACGGACGCGGCGGCGGCGGCCGAGGAGCTGGAGAAGGCGCGGGCCGTGCTGCGGACCGGGCAGACGGCGGTGGCCAAGGACGCGTGAGCGGGTGGATGGCCGAGCGCAGGACAAGCAGTGTTAAGACAGACAAAGGGCGGCCGTGATGTGATTGTTTAATGTTATTGACCCGTTGTACGCTATTCCAAACGCCATGCGAAAAAGGGAGATAAAAGGACAGAAAGAGAACGGCCACGCGGTCTTGCATGATAGCCCAAGACCACACAACGAAGCAAAAGAAGAACCGAAGCGCAACGTCCGCCTTCATGTCGTGTCCATTGTGTCGTCGCCCGCCTCGCGAGGCGGCGTCCCCTCCACCTCCACCATGTCCACGTCGGCGTCGTCTCCATCCAGCGGTTGATCGTCTATCGGGTTGGCCGGGGTGGCCGCCGGGGTGGCTGCGGGCGTGCCTTCTCGGCTGGCGGCGCGGCTGCCGCCACGGCTGCTGCCCGGCCGCGCGCTGCCTGCGCGCGACGCAGGCTCGGGGTGTGGCTTGAGCAGGCCGTCGGCGCTGCTGTCGTGGGTGTTCTCGCCGGCGTGGCCACTGTGGTGGTCGGCGTCTTGTGGCGTCGCGTCGGGCTGCGGCGTGGCGCTGCCGTCGGCCGCCGCCGCGGGCGTGT